>VYZQ01007831.1:49495-68788 GCA_013400655.1 Mystacornis crossleyi
TCTAATCCACTGAAGATCATAAATCTGTGAGTATCCCATTTTTAAAGTACTTCTGGGCATCTTGGCAGCTTGCACCAGTCCTCGGTGGATCTTAAACCCTCAGGATACAGCATTTGCATTTCTTTATAAACTCTACGAAGTTCAGTGCTTGACTGTGTTGGAGGTCCCCATTTAACACAGAAGTGAGAGGTTGAATGTAGTTCCTCTCTTTCATCTGCTTTTTGCTTGATGAATCAATGATAAGGCAGCTTATTTAGGAGCCTGGAAGACTTTACACTTACTAGTTTTGGCTAAGATGAGAGGTAATTAGCTTTGAAAAGTAAAACACCTTCAACAGGAAGGAGGAAAGAGTTCTTAGGATGAGGGACACCTCCTCAAGGAGGGAAGCCCAGACTAAGACATCTAACTCCCTGGTACAGGAGAGCTTTAAGAAATATTTCACTCTTTCGTGTTTCATACTGGGTACTTCCAATGCTCACAAGAGTGACCTGCTGGCTTGATTCTCAGTTCTCCTTGTGAAATGCATCAAAATTGCCAGCCTGGACATTATAAAAGCAAGCAGATACCTACTGCACTCAATATGATCAATCTACCCTACCCTGTGGGTGCTTGAGTCTCAGTGTTAAGTGGGTCTAAGGATACATGTGACAAGACACTTTTAAACTGGGATTTTCAGTACACTTGTAAGTAGAAACCCTTTTGAAGTTCCCAGGGAACAACATCCTCTTTTCAGTTTGTCAGTAGACATCAGCACTGCTGAACTACAGATGCATCATTAATGAACAGGATATGTGTTTACATACCTTAATAACTAGATTCCCAAATAATTGTCACACTTTTAATAGGTGTTAGATCCAGCAGCTCTTTCTAAGTTCACTGGATGGTGTGAAGCGCTCTCCAGTTTGGCAAATTGAAGGTTTATTCAGGAGCCCAGCTTCTGGCACCAGCCTTTGAAAATCTTGGCCACATTTCCCACATAATGTTAACACAGTCACACTGTATGTCTCAGCATTGTGTGAGATCCACACATCCAGCACTCTGCTAAGCTGCAAATTTAATAAGAGAAGCAAAAAAATGAGAAAAACTTACATATGTGTGGTGGTGTTAATTTAGTGTGTATTTGCTTTTATTTGAGAAAGATTAGCCTTAACTTACCACTTTGTGACCACATTTGGATACAAATAGCAGGTGAGGGAATAGAAGGCATCTTTGTAAATCACTTGGGATCAGGACTTAGTCCAGAGTGATTATTGTCAAACTGAGCTCCCGCAGAAGACATTTCAATAACTTTAAGTAACTATTGATTCTTCAAAAGACTTGTGCCACAGAGTTTATACAGCAGTTGAATAGAGGTGCCCTTAGTACTTCCAACTTTGTTTCTGTTGGGTTTGGGGGTGTTTTTTTTTTGTTTGTTTGTTTTGTGTGGTTCTTTGGTTTTGTTTTATCTTTCATTCCTTGACACATATATTTTTATCAAGTTATCATTCATGGCAGCAAAGGCCTGAGCAACCGCAGAAGAACAGATTTTATGGTGAACAAGTTTCTTGGAAAATTCTTACCTAGTGGTACTAATTTGACTGATTTAATGTAATTAATTTTTTTTTTATATGAGCTATCTAGAAGAAGGACATCAACTCTGAGCTGGTTGTTTAGAATTCTCTTTCCGAAGGAGAAAGATAGGCGCCCCCTCTGTGCAGTTTGCATGCAGCCAGGATAAGAATCTAGGTCGGGTGAGATGAATCCCACCCTACAGCAAAAGCTGGAGCTGCTGAGAGAGCACAGTGGTAGTGTTATGAGAACTTTCATGAAGCCAGATCCTCTTGTAGTCCACATGAAACAACTCTGCCAACCTACTCCCATGACATTTGATATAAAAGCCAATACCTTATTGTCCCCAGTGGGAGATGTCACATATCTGAGACACCATCTGGTGCTGATGATGTGAATCAATGAACTATGAACTGGGCAGAGAACACCGGTACTGCTATCATGAGACCTGCAACAGGATGTGAACTCACATTTTCAGACATGAAAGGTGGTTTCGCTCACCCACTTGACCATCCTGCATCCTACTCACTGCCAGGAAAGGAAGCACAAGCCTACAGGAATTGTTCTGCAATGATGGGTGGACACAGATTTAAACAACTGCCTGAGAACTTTGCCAGAGGGTGGCCAAAATTACTTTTTCATTCCCCTGTTCCATCATCATGCCACAGTGAGTGATGCCTCTGGAAATAACTCCCTTGGCCAAGCATAACAGAGTCACACCTGTCCAGCTGTTCCTGGTGGTCATGATGTCTTAGGATAAGATCCAAAGCCCACTGATATAGTTGGAAAAAGCCCTGTTGACTCAAGCAGATGTCTGGATCAAACCCTTAGTCCTTCTTTCTACTAAGTTAACTATGCAAGCTGGCAGAAGATTTCCCTGTATCATGCATGGTAGGGTTTTTTCTTTGGTATTGCTGTAGCAGCTCTATAATTCCATATTGTCAGAAATTTTATCCCAGTGGTTTTTAGTAAGTGATGTCGCTGCTCTCATCTTCCTCTGTGGATGCATTTTTGACAAAAATCTAGGAAATCTTTAAAACCAAAGGGCCTACTCCCATTTTTCACATAGAAATGGGCTTCTGGAATTGAGTTTTTAATAGGTGAGCAGTCAGCAAATTTGAAGTAGATGCAGACTCTGACTTTGAGCAGTGAGTGAGAACATGAACCACAGAAAAAGGACATACAGGGGAAAATCCACCTCTAGTACACAGTGAGGGGGAAGAGAGTTACTGCATGATTGGGAAGTCGAAGAAGTGAATTTGTTTCTCATTCTGTATAGAATAAATTAATGCAAAATTTAGATCCAAAGACAATTTAAGTTACTACATGTTTCTCTCTATTTATCCCAACAAACTTTTGTTAAACGCCTCTAAAGGTAAACATCCTTTTTTTGTCCCAAAGTCATATTTCTTCGTGAAATCATTCTACTCATATTGTTATCTTCAAAAGCCAAGCTGAATACAGCCCACCTCAAGGATGTAACCTTGCAAAGACTTTGTAAAAGCACAGCAGAAAGCAGAATGTAGGAGATGATACCCAGCAAGCCAGAGGGTGAAGTTCTTACAGGACTGCTGGCACAAACCCCCTAGGGATAGCTCCCTGCAATATACGTTTCCAGTGGAAATGGTTTTTGCAACAGGACTTTACTTTTCTTCTTTCTTACTTGTATTCGACTGTATCTTCGAAGAATGTCTTCTGAGTGGTGAACATAGGACAGTACAAACCTTTTTTTTTTCTTGTCTCTTCTTTCACAGCCATAAATGGAATTGTACAGTGAAACAAAAATGGCTATGCGATGGAATTTATCTTAATTCACATTGGCACAGGTTTACTGTCCATGGGGAAATTGTCAAAAGCTATTAGGTGATCCAGGGGCTTAAGACATTTTTCAATAAACTATTTCAGATCCTGTATGAAGATGGGGAGGCAGAGGCTTAACTCTCACAGATTGAAACAACGCTAAGCAAGTGGACACTTGCACGAAGTCTGTTAGCTCTCTAAATAGCCATAACATTCAGTTCAAGCAAGGAGGGGAAATAGGCTGCAGACTCTTAGATCACAGCTCTGTAAACTAAAACCAGAGGTAGGTCCAAGTGCAGACCCCTAGTCACTCTTTTGTTTAATGTTAAGACGGGCTTTGCCATAGTTTGGGCATGCTCCAAGTGGCACCCTCCCTTTGGCAGTGCTGTGGCAGTGTTTGGGGTCTAAGGTAGATCAGGAATTAACCCCAAAAGACATATCAGATGTGGATGTAGATGTGGATGTAGAACGTTAGCTGGTCTGTGCTTCACTGGCCTGTTTTGTTTCTGAATGTACAGGTAGTCTCAGATACTTTCGTGAAGCTTTTCCTCAGTCAGAAATTTGTGTTTAGTTGCTACTCTGCATTACATAGTGGAAGAAATCCTAACCACAAGCCCTTAACTGGCACCATAGGGTCAACACAGGTCAAGCTGGATAGTTGGAAATGTGAATTAAAGCCTTCTCTGTCAAAAATTGCTGTGAAAGAGCACTGTAGAGCAACTTCACCACAAATCTTAACTTTGATAGAGTACAGAGCCATTACCTGAGCACATTTCTTTCTTCACAGGCTGTGTTAGAGCTCCATCTGGCAGTAAACACAGGGATTACTTCGTTAAAAATAGTACTAAAAGACAAACCGTCAGTAGTTTATACGTGAAAGGTTGTCAGCAACTGGAGTAATGTGTCAATTTCATCTTATCCGGGATGATAGTTTCCCAGTAACCCATCTAGATGACTCCATATTCAAAACAGAAGTTTTCTCAGACTTGGATTCAAGATTAATTGTAAAAGAAGGGACAGAAAAAGGATGCAGACAGCTGTGGGAAGGAAAGCAGAGATAGGTGATGAGAGGTCATGCATCACCTATATGAAACACCTTGCAGATATGTGCTTGGGCTTGCCCCAAAAGGCACAGAAGGGAAAAATCTGATGGAGGTTTGTGGGTAGTCTTCAGGCAAGATGAAGAATCAACTTTGTGTAAGCCAGAGAAACAGCTGGAGTGACCAGTTTGTCAGTATAGGGGTGGGACATGTCTGAAGGACCAAATCCTTGAGCAGTTATCTGGACCAGAAGAGGATGAGACTGTGCTGTTAAAAGCTAGAGAAAAGGATGTTGCAGCATCTGAGCCGAGGGTCTGGTCAAGAGTGTCAGCTCTGTGAATGAATAAGGAAGTCAATTTTGAGAAATAATGAGCCACAGGGATTGGCATCTGGAGAATACACGTTTTTTTAGAAAAAAAAATAAATGTGATGTGTAGGTGGTACAGTTCACTGAAAATTGATTTCAGGCCATATGCAGGGAGAAGTTACGGCCTCTGATTTCAGGCCAAAGGCAGGAGCTCAGGCAGAAACTCGGCTTTGGAAAGAGGAACAGAGATACTGAAAGCAGAAAAAGCTCGAGATGCTGCCCTTAAAGTACGTGAGCTCCTCCAGCAGCAGCCACAGGAGGGCAGCCCAGGCTTGCTGTTGGCAGCCACTGCTCGGGTACCTTCTCTGCTCCGGGCAGCCTGCGGCACTATTAACTGTGCTGCTGCCTACGCCCAGAAGTGACTCCTACAGAGCACGACAGGTCTCCTTTCCTCCGGTTTCACTCTCCTTGTTTGTGTAAAAAACAAAACGTGATATTTTGCCTGTGAGCGAAACAGGGAACAAGGAGGCGGAATTCGCTGCACCCATACCGAGCCCATCATGAGAATTTATCTGGTTTTAAAGCAGTTCTTTCAAAAAAATGAAGTATTGGTGACCAAGTGCTGCTTTGGGAGGAGAAGAATCACTGAAAAATATGATTATTACTGTCTTTACAAATGTTACTGTGGAAAACTCGATTTCTACTTGTACTTCTTTCCTAAAACTCCTCTCATCTTCTTGTTCTCTCTTGTTCAGTGTCCAAGCAAAACCTATGATCCGCTCATAAAGTCTACCAGAGACTTTCCTGATGAAGTCATTAGCTTCATTAGGCGGCACCCACTGATGTACAAATCGGTTTACCCGGTGACCGGAGCCCCGGTGTTCACGCAGATCAACGTGGACTATCGTCTCACTCAGATTGTGGTGGACCATGTCATGGCAGAGGACGGGCAGTATGATGTCATTTTCCTAGGAACAGGTATGAGAGAGAACTTCCCCTATCACTGTGCACAAACCACATCCTTTTAGAACACATTTGGTCCAGTAGATCCTGAATAAACCTAAATAAACCTCTAGACTAAAATCTTTTTCCTATGCATGCAGCTTCAGGAAGCATATAGGTGCTTCTGATTCAGTTCCAGGTCTTCATGCAAGTGCTGAAATTAAATTAATTCGTCAGTTCAAGATAGTACTACTGTTGGGATGTTAATGCCTCCTGCTGCCTAGATGATGTAGCGGTCAGAGTACCTGAACTTTCTTACCCTCCGAGTACTGCTCAGTACCTGTCTTTGCATTGCATTGTAGTCTGCCTTCCTGCTGGAAGCACATCAATAAAGCTATTAAAACAAAAAAAAATTACCTTGATGGCTTCAAGGAGTACTTCCTATTATCGGTAGTGACATGGTACTTCAGCATTTTATCTCATGCGATGCTGGGCAGTTAAGAAGGATTTCAAATGGAGCCTAAGGCAACAATTCCACTCAACTAATTTTAAAGATAAAAGTTAGCAACATGATAGCTCCAAACCAGGATTGAACAGAGAGAAGTTAAGCTATTCTGTCAGGGAAAAAACTGCTTTGCCATTTTTCTATGGATAATTATGTATCTGTTTACATTTTTATAATAGATAAATGCCTTAAGGAAAAAGTCTAGTTTTAGCATGGTAATTAAATTTAGAATCACTGGATGAATCACTGAAGAGCAAGGTGTGCTAAGGAGTATCAATATACCTGTTCATAACATTTCTGAAGTAATAATCCACCACATTACTCCACTGGCGGTTTTGTTCTTATTCCATAATTCCGCATTCTCTCACCCTCGTTCTATATTGGCTCTTACAAAGCACTTTTCACTGGTAGATCTGAGTGCTTTAGTAAGGAGGTCTCTGCCATTATCCCCATCTCAGAGAAGGTGAAACCGAGGTACCTGGTGGTGACCAGGTTTATCCACGTGCAGCGGATGAGCTACTGCCATGAGCTCCAAGGAAATTAAAGTTTCATTTTGAATCCTACCCCAGTGCTCCTGGGCTGCACAGCATTTTATCTGGCCTATGAGCAAATTTTGTGTCATCTAGCACAATTTGATACGTATGACTATTCTGAGGTAATTTGAGGAAAGGAGTGAATTGTCACAGAGCATTGTCTCCTATGAAGTGTGGGATGTCTCAGCCTTGGAGAGTTTTCTATCTGTGTTACCCCACAAAGGAGCCTAGAGATAGCCTCTCTCTCGGAACTTTTATGTCTTTCAGCAAAATCCATTTCACAACTCTCAACTTCCAAAAAAAGCCAATGTCACAGACGCTCTGTGATCCCAAGTTAGTACAAAGGTGTCAGAGAAAGAAGCATGGTTTCATAAAAAAACACCGTTAAAGTGCTGTTTTCTCCCCTGCTGTCTGAGAAGGCGGGGGATGAGCTTTAGGCATGATGATGGAAAATGCTTGTTGCTTTCTAAGAGCAATATTAATATAGTCAACAAAGGAAAAGGAACCCATTCCCAAACTGTGTGATGCCAAGGATTTCAGAGTGCTAACTACAACTTTCTTCTGATAAGAGTGAAAAAAAGTAGTTTGAAATTTAACTGTCTGAGAAGATGGGTTCACTTGTAAAAATGTACCAAATATTCTTTTAGTGGCTGTGGACGTTGCTTTCAGATGCTTGCTGTCCTCCATTTTAAAGTTTTTCATAGAAATAAAATTATATTGAGAGACCAGCAACTCGAATACTCCCAGATTAACCGTTCCTACCTGGCATTAATACAAACTCTTCAAGTGTAAGTAGTCAGGTTTAGAGGTGTCAAGGCCAGCAAGTACCATGCAGTCACTAGATGGCACTCCATAATATGCAGACATTTATTTTTCTGCAATGCCTTCCTTAAGAATGATGTTTTTTTTTTTTTCTGTAAGTGCATGGGCTTGTTCTGTTTTATCCTCTAAACTCATTGTAATGAAAAAAGTGAACTCAAAGATAAAATTTCAATTATATAGAGAGACTGAATATAGATATAACAAATAACCCAGGAGATATTGAGCAGCAGAAAATCAGTAGCTTATTATATGTTTGAATGTACACAAGCAACTTGTACATGTGCAGGCTTTGGAAATTATGTCAAACTCTGAAAGAAAGCTCTAATACATAAGGCAAACTGCAGTAATTTAGCTTTGATTGATTATATGAACTTCAGTAGTTTTGGAAAAGAAGACTGAAAATCTCATTCTTTCCCTTATAATGTATTATTTTTCATTATTTCAATACTATGTGTAGAGCTTAGGACTAAGCTGCACTGTGTCATTTCCACATCCCAGCACCCAGCCCACTTCCCCTGAGCAATTTCTGAGTTCTTTTTAAGGCCATTCAATGTTCACTAATGTGTAATGGTCTGACATGAAATGAACAGCTGTTTTTTACACCAAGCAGGAATTCAGGTTAAAATTGATGAATAGATTTAACTTAAAAAAAATTTCTGAATAATTCCAAATAAGTAATGATTAAATTAAGATTTTGATGCTGAATGGAGGTTTTTTCCCCAAAATATTTCCTTAAATAAAAAAACAAATTTAAAAAGTGTGTTACTTAACTGCTTGCATTAAAATGAATCTTACTTCTGATTAAGCAGCTATACTGGAAGCAAACTAGTTCTATAAAAAAGAGGAAATGATTTTCTGCCAATTTAGCCCCCTGAGCCGGCTCTCTTGGGGGTCGATTGGGCCCCAATTCTGGCTCAGGGAAATGTGCAGAAACTTGTAGCTGGCAGCATGGACGTGCTTGTCTGTGTTTGTGTGTTATGTGTAGCAGGAGAGTTGGACCATCCCTGCCAGGAGCAGCCTGTGACTGTGCTGGCACGGCCATACAGTAAAACCATAAATGGACGGTATGGAGGGAGCTCTGCAGGCAGCAGGACATGCAGTGGGAAGAGATGTGGTTGGAAAGGAACCACATGGGTGGATTAGCTTTATCTACGGGGCAGGAAATGGCATGGCCCATGCCTATTGAAACATACCTGTGGGTTTTACATGAGGCACGTTTGTTTCAGACGTAGGCACGGTCCTGAAAGTTGTGAGTATCACAAAGGAGAAGTGGACTAAGGAGGAGGTGGTCCTGGAAGAGCTGCAGATATTCAAGGTAAGCATAAATAGCCGCAACATCAATTAAATATTATTCAGGGGACTTCATGGCCCAAACTGGCTTTGTCTGTCTGGTTGGTTGTTTACTGGAACTAGTTCAAGTTTCCAGAGGGATGTAAATTTTTAAATGCCTTGGTATTCTTTGGGCAAGTCAATTGAAAAATGTCCAAAACCAAACAGACCATGATTTTTCAAACCCGTAGAACATCTCATTTATCCTGATTTTTTCCAGTTTGAAATCTTATTATGACCTCACATTTTTTATTATTTATACATATTAAAATAGTAGTATTGTATTTTTAATGTGAAATTTTCTATGGCCCAATTGGTATTCGGAGTATCCTAGGTACAATTATATTAAAAAAATAAACACACACACACAAAATTCCATGGGTACAGAGAAATGCTTTAAAATAGCAACATTAGGAACTGAAAACATAAGGAAAATAAACAAGAAGTTAGCTTTGATTATCAGTGTGCTTTAATTTATTGGTGAAGGCTGACTCAGTATTTTTGACCATTTTGATTTGGTTATTCTGTAACTGGAGCCCTGCTAACACCAATGACTTCTTCATAAATACAGCTTGTAAAAAGCACAAGATTCTTTCTGTTGCACAGGCACAATTTCTGATTAACTTCAGTGCTGGTGAGGGAGCTGACATCAACATACTTTTACATCAGAAAAATGGAAACCTTTGTCTTCCCTACTGATTTTCTTTTCCATTTATTAGTTTCTTCTTCATTCTTTGCATTCTCTCTTCGCTTTCTTCTCATGCTGCTTAGCTCTTCTTCAGTTTTCACTTTGCTTTTCCATCAAAGTTTGTCTGCATCCATGGCATTTTGATTACTTCCTCACATATCCTCTCTCCTGTGTGCTATGTAGCCCAAATTATTGTCCATACGGAATAAATGAATTTGGGACTTTTCCAAGTGTAAGCACAGGATCATTAACAATTATTTTAAAGAGTTCATTTCTCCATATGCCTTTTGATATGTCATGTGTATGATGAAACTTTGATTTAAAGGATCTCTATGTCTTCCCCCCACTGTCTTGGACACCAATTATAAATATCACTCAGAAAATACCAAGATTACTCAGTGGCCTGCCAAATAATGAGCAGTTCCAGTATGTGCACCAATTTGCTGCATTCTTAAAACATAATGTCAAGGGAAAATGTGCCATATCATATTTAAAACAAAAAAGAGGTCTTTTTTTTTTCTACTCAGCAGACATTCCTTCACATTTTTATTGGTAACATTTATAACTGCTACCTCTATGTTTTTGAATCCAGAAAACTGAAGGGGATAGTGGCTGAATAAACATGCCTTATTTCCTCAAACTGCATTAATATTAAACAATAGGCTTAGATTAATTTTCTCTTGGGTGATAGATGATTCCCTGAGCTTTGTGCTGTTCTTACACCAGTCACGGGCAAAAATTTCACTGTCTTTCATAGCCATGAAATACATCCTGGTGCAGAGATTTGCCTATGTATCCCTTAAATGGCAACTACGCCTTTCAAATAGCGCTTAATACAAACTAAAGTTGATGTAAAGGCTCATTCCCCAGGATGGGGTAGATAGCAAACTCTCAGAATTAAAGCTAATTACCTCATTCCAGCTGGGGAAATTTATGGGATTTCTTTTTGGAAGCATGAATTTTCTGTTGGGGTTTGTTTTCTTCATATTAGTTAAAGGCAAGCAAATGAGCCCGTAATTTTATTTGCTTATTGTATGTTAAGTTCTGCTCTCTTTTTCACTTAGAACAGGGAATTTGTAAACTAATACACCTTGTTAATTTATTTTTCAGCACCCTTCGTTTATCTCAACCATGGAGATTTCTCAGAAACAGGTAATCATAAGCTTTTTTAATTACTGGAGGATATGGGGTACACTGAACACCAATTTTAAGGTGATCCCTGTTGCTTAGTGCCCAAGCTTTCCATGGATGGCTCTTAAAATGTAACTGGAAGGAAGGAGATACGTTTTAAATTATTTGCTTGCCTAATTCCTGTTTGCTTACGAACAGTAATTTGTGTACCCAAGCTCATAATTATTCTGGGAAACAAACCTTTAGTCATATGGTGGTGGGATTTGTCAGTGAAACCAATGCACGTTCTTTTTCCGGCCTCCAGAAATACTTGTCTCTTTACAATCTAGTAATAAATTATTATTACTATTATTCTTTTTATTTTTATTAGTAGTCAGGAGAGATCAGGGCCTCACTGTGCTAAAACTTGTATGCACACAACCAGTCCCCCTCCTCTAAAATTGCAGCCTGAGTCTGGGTGGTCCAACCTTGGCAGTGCAGGGGCCATTCCCAGCGTGGTATCTCCTGATGGGAAAACGGTTTTATGGCAGCTCCAAGCTCTGTGATGGCTCCGTGCGTGTTCGGGAGGCAGCGTGACACCAGAGCCACCCCTCCCTGACCCGCAGAAGTGGCCGGAGCAGCTCTGGCACAACACGGCTCCCTCACACGGGAGGAGGTATTTTGCCTTTCAGGCACGCACTGCACAGCTGGGTCCCATCTCCCATGAAAAAAGGTGGCATGCCAGATGGAAGTGTTGCATGAGCCAGCTCCAGCTTGGACCACCCTTGGCTCCGCAGCCAATCCACTCACATGGTGGGGAGAGGGGAGAAACGTTATCCCCATCCTACCTCAGGATCAGGAGCAGAACATGAAGTTTATTCACACAAGGTCACCCCTAGTTCCCAGATTGTTAACTTTGTGACTATTCAGCCCCTCGTTTTTAAACGTGTTATTAAGCTGTGGTTTGCTTCTGATTTTTTACTGTAGCACAGATCTAAATGTGTGAGGGTGTCGAGTGCTGATGTCTTTCCAGGACTGCAGTCCCCTTCCCTCTCTACTGTGTTTTTGGGATGGATGGGTACGGGCCAGTTCACACTGGGCCCTGAGAAACATTTTAGACCAGGAGGAATTTTCCCTTGTTTTATAAAATCCGGGATAAGGTTAAAAGTCTGCAACTGTGGCACTGAAGAAGGGAACTTTTTACACTGGCTACTTGGAGAACACTCCTAATTAATTTGCTTTGCCTGATTTGCAGCAACAATTGTACATTGGTTCCAGGGATGGATTGGTTCAGCTCTCTCTGCACAGATGTCACACGTATGGGAAGGCTTGTGCAGACTGCTGCCTTGCCAGAGACCCATACTGTGCCTGGGATGGAAACTCTTGTTCCAGATATGCCCCCACTTCTAAAAGGTAACAAAAAAACACGACATGCTGTAAAAGATTTTGCTGCTTGCAAGAATTTTAGATGTTCCAATTCATAACTTGTTGCCTTTTTACTTAGCATATCATTTGCCTTAAAATGTGATCATACTCTGGCCATGTTTCACATTCTGCTCAAAGAGCTGTGAAGACAACATAGCTTTGTTTAAGTGTGTGTGACAGTAACTTGGCTACTGCAGCTAACATCATAAATCCATCACTTTTCTTTTTTATGCTGAATGCTTTAAGGCACAAGATGCTCATATGGAGGTCCAGGTTGTGGCTTACTCTGCCCAAGATGCAAGAGCCTCTCTTAAGCTTCTGACTTTTTCATAGTAGTTAGAAAGCAGAGTTTAACATCGTATCCCAGAGTGGTGAATAACAAAACATATTTAATTCCCTGACCTAACCCAACAATTGTATTTGTGGTCTAGCCATGAGAGGGAGACAGAGATTTAAGTACCATGATTTGACCATATTGGCAGCAGTCTTTCCACAGTGAAAGAAGCTTCATCTGAATTTTCTGTACCCACCAGCTAGGACAGCACCTTGGATCTGAATGGAGGGAGAGCATGCTGCAGGGTCTAGCAGTGCACTGCCTCAGCTGCAGGATGTGTCTCCTGAAGTTTTTGGCTGATTTAGGTGGAGCCAGAGTCCTTCACAGCCTCTTCATTCCCCTTTGGACAAAATCTTCCTGACAGCAGTTCTTGCAGTGAGGTTGCAGTCTGAGCTCAGGCTCTGGAATGACACTTTCCACCTTAGGGGTCACAGGGCTGGGTCCTGATCCATTGAAGTTAATGACTCGTGAGTTATCATGTCATGGTGTCAGGGAACTTTATGTGTTCTCCCTCATAGCCAAAGCAAACTAAATTCAGAGAAGCATAAATGAAAGGAGAAAAGCAAGTGTTCAGGCTCACTGCAAAGTTAGTGACACGTGAGGCTTGCTGAAGTCTGGGTTGGGCTGGGACACGGAGATTGATGGTCCATGCTTTTTAACAGATGTGCAGTTTGGAGGCAAGGCCAAAAGTCCGTAGTTCCAAAACAAAGGATGGGTGACTGGCCCTGGGAATCCTGCAGTAGATCAGTTACTTGAATGTTTTCCTTCTGTGCTGAAGTCTGTGCTTCCAGCATGTCTACAGCTTTTGCTCAGTGGACAGATCGGCCTTGGCAACCTGCTCACCTTCAGAGGCATTGCTCTGCACACGGGAGGTCCCACTGCTGCTGCTTGTGAGGAAAGAACCAGTTCTTTCCTGGGTCTCCAGTTCTTCTGCTGAAAAATTGAAAAAGTTTCCATTTTTCTCGTAGCTCTTGGGAAATAAACATAATTATACACAGAGGAAGAGTTTACTTTTTTTTAAGCACTGTTACACTGAAATGACAGTAAATCACAGTGAGTTCATGTAACACACCCAGAGGCTGGCAGGCAAGTTAGTAGATCATCTCAGACCATTGTCTTAGTTTTTCCTGTCCATGAAGATGAAAGATAACCAGATTTGTCAGTTGTTTCTTAACAAACTAAAATACGTGATTTTCTCTCTTCATCTTAATGATTGGTTTACTAGTCAGTATTACCTTGGGTTAATACTGAGCTCAGTTTTGTATATCACCTGTTGAACTTCTGATCTTTTTCATGATCTACAGCATGAAATGTTTTTAGGTATTTGCAACACAGTCTACCCCACCAGGAGAGCCATGCTGGTCTAAGCAAGTTTAGACACTTTCTGTCACTGTATTACACACTCCTTATTTTAGGCAGATATTTTTCTCTCTCTTTTTCTCCTTCTCCTCCCAGTGGTTTTCCCAAATCGCAGGCTCTTTTCTTGATGTCAATTGTACAAATCTCTCTGGGCCACATGCTGCTTTGAGGGTGAGGCTGGTTTTAGTTAAGACTGTAATTGTCAGCAGTAGGGTGGGAGCAGTGCAAGTCCACATCTGTTGAGCTCCTCTGTATTTTGTTGTTGCATTCCAGCAGTTATGTCTGAAGTGTTACAAGTTTGCATGCTCTTCCCATAGGCGAGCCAGAAGGCAGGATGTCAAGTATGGAGACCCTGTTGCACAGTGCTGGGATGTGGAAGACAGTGAGTATTTTTCACCTTTCTTGCTCTTTTGTCACTTAGGCAGCAGATTTTACTGTGAGGGTCTCTGTCTCCAAAAAGTTGCTAAGCTCAACAGAACAGCTGCCTTTCCCACACTTCATATCCATTACGCCTCCCACAGTTAAATTTTCAGAGCTGGAGCTGGAAAGGAAGAGCCAGCATGGGATATCACCCTTGCATCCCTTATGGGCGACACTCCCCAGCACTCACATAGGGCAGGGAGATGTGCCCTGACACCAAAACATCACACACCCCTGAAAGTAGCTAATGGAATGTGCATGATGTTCCATCCAGAAACAGGGCAGCAAATCCCACAAGGAAGCTTGCAGGGGTGAGTGGGGAGCATACCATCTCTCCTCTGCCACTTGACACAGGTCCCAAGGCTGAGCTGCAGCTGCCAAACCAGCCCCTTCCCCTTCCCACAGCTACTTAAATGCTCCTCTTATTAGCAAGAACCTACCTCCTTCTCCCTGCCCGCTTCCCCCTCCCTTTCCCACACCCTCTTTTCAGATGCCAAAGGGTCTGGCTGCTCCTCTGGCATCTGCAGCCCTTCTCTCTCAGCAAGCACTGTCAGTATGAAACCCTGCGGTTACACAGCAATCTCTGTGGCAGCATTAAATAAATGAATAGCATTCAAACCCAACCATGGCTTTGTCTGGAGTTCTTCTAGCTGCTTATTAAAGTGAACAATCCAGACAAAACAGTATTGATTGTATCACCACGTTGAACACTGGCTTGGGGACAAGCCATCCCTTCCCATTGATCTTCAGTTATTCCGTGCTGCTGCGGTGCTGGTGCCTGCTGCAGACCTCAGTGGGAGGCAGTGCAGAAATCAGAGCTGCTTGCCACGGGATCAAAGCCTGAAGTCTGTTGCACAGTCTAGAGGGCTCTGACTGTACATGTGTGCTTGCAGACATAGTTAAAAAGTCAGGGTAAGATCTCATTTCCATCAAAGTCAATGACAAAACTCCTGTTCATCCCAAGGGCCAGAATTTCCTTGCTTGCTGCTTGCCATGACTCTCCAAACACTGATATCTGAGACTGTGCAAAGCTCAAGGTTACAGAAACCCTCGCAGAAAGGCTGACAGTGTCACATTTTCCTGGAAGGATAAAGAGATACTGGAAGAGTTCGCTTTATTAGACACACCTAAAATCTGTAGCACAGAAATTGGTAATAATTCTTTGCCCTGACATAGTGCCACCAATAGCAATTTTATCCACCTGGGGCGACTCCTGTGTGCCGTAAAGCCATGAAGCTGACCTGTGTCACTCCAGCCTCTTGGCTTATTCAGGCCATTTGTGATAATTTGTAATATTGTGGTCCCCAAACTTATTTAAATTCAGTGCTCCGCTGTGTGAGGTTCTCTCCCGTAGACTTCACTGGCTGCATGAAGTTGTTTGGCTCTCCTGAAATCTGAGTGACACAGGGAAATAATGCAGAGAGCTTGAATTTCTATGGAACTCACATAGGTACTTGAATATATACCTATAGGTATATATACCTATACTCATATAGATATATTGAAAGCATGATCCAAAATTGTTTTAATTTTGACATGGAGCTAACTTCTGATTCAGGAGACACCACTGCTTTCACCTTCCTTTCTGTTATTCACAGGGCATAAGAAACAGCTTTTAGTCTCTTGCTAAGGTAGATAAGATGCAGATAAAATAGAATCGAAAGAAAAATGAAAATGCAGAGATTAGAAATTATTTGCTTAGCTTTACAGAAGGTCAAGAAAGGATTTCAGATCTCCTCATGGCTCCTTCAGTGTTTGGTCTGAAACATACTACAGAGCATTTCAAATTACACTGAAGGGAGGCAAACTTCAGTTTACTTTAGCCCGGTGACTCCTTTAAGCTGCTTGGGATGAACAAACCAGACCATACAATCTAACTTCAGCAGGTTTAGCTCAGGTTTAGTAGTTACATTACTTAAAGGAAAAATACAGGTCAGATTTTAAATTCCTCAGAGGTGAAAGCTCCAACTTTAAAATGGAGCAAGCTCATGATACAGATTTTATTGACCTCCTTAAAAACCAGTTGCACTGAAGGAAGGTTAGCAGCCGCCTCTAAATCCTCATAGTTATAGTTTAAGCTAAAAGTTAAGTTTCCTTTTGCTTTTTTATAATTCACTCACTCTTATAGCATCTGTTCTGAATCAGGCTATTTTCCCATTGCTTTAAAAAGCAGGTCAGGGTTAATCTCCTGTACCATGTTTGCTTTCCAGGCATTAGTCATGAAACTGCTGATGAAAAGGTGATTTTTGGCATTGAATTTAATTCAACTTTTCTGGAATGTACTCCTAAGTCCCAGCAAGCCTCTATTAGGTGGTATGTTCAGCGCTCTGGAGAAGAACATCGAGAAGAGGTAAGTTATAGTCATCAAGGCAGGTTTCCTCCACAGAGAATTCAGCTGAGCATTGAGAGGCAGGAGTTATTGGGATTAGTTGATGTTTTACTTTTCCCTGCCTCACCTTAGGTATCACATAGCATTCTGCTATCACCATTTGGGGCATGCAGTGGGGAAGAAAGAAAACCATTTGCACTGTATCATAAGCAGATTTTGATGTTTATTTTGACTTACCTGGTCATCCTATTAGAAACAAAAAATTAAAAAGGGAGATAATATAAATCAGTGATAAAAAGTCAAAGCTGTTTTGTCCAATAATTAACACATCTACTTCTGTAGGTAAAAGTATGTTCAAAACCCTATGTTTCAATAAAATCTCAGCTCTATTGTCTGATTGCTTTCCCTTGCTATGTTAAGCAGTGCTAAGAACTGCATGTATGGTTTGCTGCTTGTCTCCATCTCTCCCCAGAGAAGGAATGGTCTATGTAGTTAAAAGGCTTTTTATTCGCTTTTTTTCTTGTTAGTGGAGTCTGAGATTTTTTTCTTAAGCGGCACACTTCTCTGATGCAGAGATGTCAGATTAAGGATTGCTCCTTGCATCTCGTGTAGAAAGCAGTGAGACTTGTGATGACCCTTAATTCCTTTGGGATGCAGCTTTGGGGTCCTCACTGATGGAGAAGCCCTGGAGAAGCCTCCAGGTCGCTGGAAACCCCCTGCACAATTTCCTGATAATTTCTCTCTGAGCTTGTGACAAAGCGGATTTCCAGCATGCCTGGAAGGTCAATAATACTGGGACTGGTTTGGACTGGGTCTGTGAGTGATTTTCAAACCTCAGGAGTTTTCATAGCCTTTCTCTTACATGAGTGATTTTGTGTCTGAGGCCAAGTCCTGCTGTGATGGCAACCATGGCAACGGGGAAGGAGAAGGGAAATGAACTGCCCTTTCAAAGGAGCTGGTCCCAGGTGCTAGATGTGCTCTTCTGTTAAATGTTCATCCAAGACAAAAATTAGTTTAAATGACAGGAACTATCAAACATACAACTGGTCTTCCACTCTCAGTGATAATTCATCCTGTGAGACTTCCTGAGTGCAGAAAATGTGCTGGTCCTTTCCAAAGGCTGGGGAGATGCAGGCCAGGGCAGGTGTCCGAGAGAGAATCACCTCTGGGTGAGACATGAGTCATGGAAGTCACCCCAAAGTTGAAATCCCAGTTATGTCTTGCCGTAGAAAGCCAGAGTTAGGGGATACCAGACACTTCTGATTTCTAGCAGATAAGACAAAATCCCACAAGGCTGTAAATTGACTGTAACACTGCAGTACTTTTAGTTTACTCCCCTTCTCTTTCACATGTTCTGGATTGACAAAACTTTCTTTTCCTCTGCTGGGGAAAAAAAAGCTTAATTAATTTTTAGACAGGTGATTTAACACCAAAAGAAAGAGATTACTGGTTTGAAATACTACCTCTAACCTCCATTATAGCCCGTATGTGGGGAAAAAATATAATTTGCGTTCTGATCAGGTGGCCAAGCACCCTCTCAGCCACAGGAGGTTGAAGTGCACACCCAGCTAAAAGTGTACTGGCATTTAAAGGCCTACAGTCATTCATTTTACTGAAATGGAGTTACCTTTACTGTCCTGTAAATGACACTCTGATCACCTTCCCTAAGGCAGCAGTTTGTAAATGCATTCACATATTTGATCAGGGAAACAAGTAAAATACTTTCTTAATTCTAACTATGTGTTTAAGAGTAATTTTAAAGTAAATTTAAGCAGATAGTTGACATGTTTTCAACTGGGCAGGAGGGGTGTTTGTTCTTGTTGATTTTCTTTTCTTGTGTGTGCTTTTTTTTCTTTCTTTTCCTGAGTGGGAAGTTATGTCAAGTTTTGAGAAGACTCAGTCTTTTTAAAAATAATGTATTGCAACTATACCATGAACTAAAAACTTTGCGTAAAGGAGCCAGTTCCCTGTGAAGAATGTAATATTCCTATGTCATAAGAAATCATACTTTCTGAACTTAAAAGCCTCTTTTGAAGGGCTGCTTTTGAGTCTTACCTGTGTCAATTTAGGGTAAAAGATAATTATCAATTGATTTTCTCATAAATCACAGGTTCAGATAGGCCTCTGAAGGTCCTGAAACCAAGCTCAAGCTTCTTTCTTGTTTGATTATAGAACAAACTGCAGGCCAAACCAACTTTGAGCAAAGTTATGGCATGCTAACGTGTATAGCATAGCCTAAATCAAGGCTATACTCTTTTTTGCCACGCTTTGTGTTTCCAAAAGGTTTGTTGTGGCAGTGACTTGGCCCTTCCTACTTGTTCTGAGCCAAAGGCCAGTTACCCAGGCCTGGTGATGTCCAATACAGCAGAACTGCCCAGCATGCCAAGGATGTGCATGCTGGGAGGGAGGGAATGTGTGCACATGTGTGGTGGCATTAGAAGCCCCAGCAAGCACACAAAATTCATCTTCGCACATTTACAGCAGTGTTTACTGGGCTTGCTCTGTGTAAACAGTCTGACATCTGTTTGCATGAGAAAAGTAAATCTTCGCTAAAAGGCTAGATTAACCTCTGAGGAAAACTTAGTAGAAAATTTGAAGGACAAATCTGCACAGATTTTCTACAATATGAATGTTAAAAGTAGGCAAATAGCTTTTTGCCACATGTTGTGCCTAAAGCCACAGCAGTGCATCTGTGATCTAGTTTTGGTAAAATAGAAGTTGGGGCACATATTCCTCAGCTCTTGGGGTGGTTCATGTGGGGCTTTGGGGGGTTTTTTGGTTTTGTGGGGTTGTTCTTTTTGT
>VYZQ01007836.1:11955-26110 GCA_013400655.1 Mystacornis crossleyi
AAACTATCCTTTTCCTAACTCTCCCTAATGTTTGCTTAGTTTTGCCAACTGTAGGCATGTGCCAAAATTAATTCTTCTGTTGTTCTTCAGCAGTGTTGATGGTGTTCTCCACAACGGACAAAAGCATTTTTGCAGGAACTATGACAAAGTTTTTGGGTTTTAACCTGTGCAAGTAAGTGCATGGTTAGACAGAGGCTGGTAGTAATTTACCAAAAGTCCTTTACAGAAACTAAGGTGAAAATTTGATTTTTACCAGCTAGCAAAGAACATTATCTGGATGGAGCTGAGCTTTTTTTAAATAATTATGTTGTGGAAGATACTGCTTTTATACACTTCTTGTGAAATAAAATGGGATCCTTTTACCTTTTGATTGAGCAATAAGGGAATGCAGCAATAACAGCAAAAGCAGTGGCTCATCACCAGCAGTCATACATGCTTTTTGCATGTTCATGTCCATAAGAAAAGAAGTGTTTCAAATAATTGCTGGGAAACGTATTTTGGTTTTACCCAGATGTACTTCAGGCACTCTCAGTTTTATTTGCAACAAAAAGGCTGTACCAGGAAACCTGGGATTCAACAACCACAGACAGCACCCTTACAACTGTCCCTGTTGTCACCTTGGTTGTCACTGTAGCCCATTTTGTCTTTGGTAGATTAAGAGAAGTGGGAAAAGCAGTAACAGGGGAGCAGCGTGGAGAATTGTTTGAGCCCTTTGCCTTAGAAGGTGAGCTGGGTGAGAGCGCTGGTGGAAGAACCGGCACTGTGGTGGCCAGGCCTCCGCGGAGCATTATCTGGCTGCAGCTTTTGTCAGCACAAATGCTGACTTTGGATCTTCCCAAGGGACATGAATAGTCTTTGTATAGGGCTTGGTAAATGAACCAGAGAGAGCAGGGAAGGAATCAAATCAAGTGAAATAATCTTGGTGACTGCTGTGAACTCCTAATAGGGGTATAAACAAGAAACAGTTTGTATGAGCTGTCATGTGGAGGTGGAAATGTCTTATCTCTACATGCTAGCAATGGCTGGGGCATTTAATGTTTAAGATGAAACAGTTCCTCATGATTTACATGGTCAGAAAACTGAGCTCATTTTATTTCTTCCTCTTACTTTTGTTTTTCTTTGTATTTCGGTATTTTGTTGTTGTTATTTTTTTTTTAACAGGGCAATGTTTAGTGATTCACATCTGACTTCACATAGAGATGTTTCAAACAGCCTCCAAAATTTGTAATGTTATGACTTAATTGAGACAGAAATGAAAATCTAGGTGAAAAGGCCTGGGGTATATTCATTGCCATAATGATGTGAGGAGTACAGGAGGAATATACTCAGGACTTTAAAATAATTATCTGTATTTTTTTCCAGCTTTCCTACTGTTCCTCATCTCCTCCCTCTACCTCCCCCAGTGATGCCACTGCAGTTGTAGTGGGTTCTCTGTTTATAATAAAAATAGAGCAAAGAAACCCTTGATCTTTGCATTCCAAGAGTGTTAGTCCAGCTTCCTGAGGTTATTTCTGAATCCTGGCAAATATTTTTCTAGGAGGTTTTTGAGCAGTTCAGTCCACTCAAGAATCTGAGGAGATGATAGTGCCACATGCATAAATCTAGGAAAGCTTTAATTTGTTAAAAATGGGAAAAATATGAAGAATATTTTCTGAGTAAGGATGTGGGTGATTGTGTATGTACACATATTAGGTATATTTCAACCTGTAAGATTCATTCATGGCTTCAAAGGGTTTTTATTTTTCACGTGCTATAACATGTTAAATAAGGGATAAAGTGAGGTAGCACTGGCAAACAGAAAGCATTTTTTCATGCCTTGGTTGTTTAAAGCTTTGTATTATCGTTTTTGGCACACGGTAATCCCCTGCAGTTAGAGGTTTTTAAATGTGAGAACACATTTTTTATAATTTTTCCAGTGTCCTAAACATAGAATTTTGCCTTCTGCCACCACCTGTCAAAAGTTAGTTCTCTGCAGGTCTCAGATGAGCTGCAGTGGAGAAAACTGTGGCTGAACTTCAGTTAATACGGGAGGCAATCCAGATCGCACTGCCATGTCCATTGCCCATTTCCAGTTTTGCTCTTCCATTGCTTCAGTATTTAAATACATTGAGTCCATTATTGCAGTAGGTATTTCTAGGACCAGCTGGTCCAGTTGAAAATGCAAGGGGCTACTGCATGTCTGCATGGAGACTGAGTATGCCTTTAATTAGGAGCTTGTTAGCAATGTAAGGAGGTTTTTTTTGCCTCCACCAATTTTATGACTAGGTGAAAAAAACTCAGGGAAGATAATTTCATAATTTTTTTTTTCCTTGTGAAAGAGAAAAAAGATTCATGGTTTGAAATAAAATTAAATAGTTGTTTTAAGATGATTGTTTTGGTTTGGAGAGTTTCTTACATAAAATGTGTTCTTGGCCACATTTTTGAAGGAAGTATTGGATATAAATTAATATTTCATTTTAGAAATGTGGAAATGAAAGAGTTTGGGGGTTTAAGTCATAGTTTTTTAGCTCTGAGGCCATTATCTTGTTTCAGCTCACATTTGTGAACAGTTACCCTCAACTCCAAAGAGTGTTGTGGCTGAGTCTGTGCTTACCTGCCCAGCCTGAGTGAATCTGTGGCCTGCGTGTCACCCCTAATGCCTGACGACGTCAGGCAAGAGTCACTTGTCACAGCTGGGCTACTGGTGGTGGCAGGGCTGCAGTGGAAATGGACGGGTCCTGAGTGGGTGGTCACGGCCTCTCTGTCCTGGGAGTGAGAGCTGACAAAGAACAGAGCAGGCTGTCCTTTCTGTGACGTAGTGTGAGTTACTTCTGATGGCTGCTGTGAATGTTTGGCTGTGTTGTTCCTTGGAGAATTGCTTCTATGGCTCTTGGTTTTGTTCTCATCTTAACCTTTTGCTGCTCTTTTCTGCTGCAGGGATGAACTTCTGCTTCTCTGTCTGGGTGCCTTACTGCACTGATGCTTAGAATGCCCTTCTCCTGAATTCAAATCCTGCTTCAGGCTGGCACTTTTCTTTCTAAGATATTTAGAACTAGGTATTTCTAACGAAACACCTACATTCTTGCACTTTTTATAATTTTTCAGTGCAGGGTGTCCTTCTCCTGTTCATTCTGCACTCTTTAAATTTAGGAACAAATCCCCTCTTTTTGCACATAAGATTTGTTTCTTTTGATTTCCACTGAAATAAAATTTTCCTTATTCCATGTTGCAGATTCTGCTTTTCCAGGGAGGAAGCTAGCACCATTTCTCATATATACAGCTCTTTTATGAGGTAAGCTTGTTCATTCTGTCAGACTGTTCTGAGTTTTACATGTAAGACACGTCAGCTGGGGATAGGTAAATGTTAATTATAGAAGAGTGAGTAAAAAGCTGGGGTAGGTTTCAACTTCCTCTTTCATCTGCGTGAAATGAGTGAGGATCACTTCACATTAAAGAGGAGGGATATTGTTTTAAAAATGTGAATTGCAGCCTTCGTCTCACATGGATCACTTCCCACTGAGAGGAACTGGCAGCAGCCACTTTGTAATGAAGACAAGAGTTGGCCAAGGCCAATTATTCATTTATGTAATTTTGAAAGAAAAAAGAATGTTTTTACATTAGTGGTTACCTTGTGCAGTAACATTGAAAGGAGTTGCAAACTGTGGTGTCTGCAGAGGAATGTTGTTATATGATAGTTTTAATTTCTTGTTCTAATGTCACTGAAAGCAAATAGGTACAGAAAGCTTACTGAAATCTGTAAGATACCTTGCCCCGTGATCCTTGCCCAAAAGATCTTATGGACTCCTTTTTGATAAATAAGATTTTAGCACCGGGTATTTATTCTAGGAATCTTCTCCTATTGGGCTGTGTTACCTGCCAATAGCCTTGTGTAAGAGTTGATTTCCCTGGAATTAACTGTTAATTAACTGATAATCCAGAGAAAGCCCATTGCCATTATTTTGCATACCACCATTGGCCGTCTCCTGATATTGACTGATTTAATTTCAAGTGTTTAAAGAAATAATTTGAAATCTCCTTTATTTTACTTTTGGGCACTTTTTTTTTGCCTTAGAATGGTTAGCCCAGCCCCCCTGACAATACTTCTGTCATGCCTGCAATACTGTAACAATGACAGCTACAGAATGCAGAAAGTTGGTGGCTGGGGTAATAATCTGGTTTATCTTTTGCAGTGGGCTCATTAGTACAGGATGTTGAAGGAAGTAGAGAGACTCAGTAATTTGATTAATAATATAAGGACCAAGCAACCCAAACAGTTGAGTTGCATATATTTTTTACAGCAGTACTTGAAGGATGTCATAAGTTTATAAAGCTTGGTGAAGGAAGAGGGTGAAGGTTATTCTAGTTTTCAAATTAAATTATTGACAGGGGAGAAAAAAAGTATTCCATGCCTTATAAAAATAACACAGATTTAGGAAAAAGCGTTCTGAGATAAACAAGATCCATTTGGACTGAAAAAACTTGGGCCGCTGTGTGTATTTGAATCTTCTGTTCTGCTTTGGAATATGCATCAGTTCTGAAAAGTGTTTTTGTGCCAAGGTAAGTGGAATATAGGAAATTGCACAAAATACTCAGCTATGACATTAGAATACTGTGTGGGTCTTCACAGCCAGCCTCTTCCTTGTCTAATGAGTGAGATCATGGATAGTTCAAGTTGTGTAATCATGTTGACTTGGCAGAAACAAGCGCTGTGAAGGCTTTGTAATTCTCATTGCATTTTTATGCATGTAGAAAATTCCACTGGAAGCACTCATATAGGTAGCTAAATGACACCAGCCTGATTTTCCTTATTAAAACAGTAAAAGAACCCTTTATAAGAAAGGGTGGTAAGTTGGATGGAATTTTAGAGTCTATGTTAAAAATGTGTAATCCAGGCCCTCCCTCATGAACCAACAGCTGTGTTAATGGGTCTCTCCAGCTCTCTGCATAGACCTGTGCTGTCCAAATAGTTAAAAATACTCCTTGTGACAGGAGAACTCCTGATACATAGCCATTCAGATTCTAGGATCCTTCTTCATGTTCTCATTTGGTTTTGATTCCTGTGACTTTCTTATCAAACAAACATGAGTGCTGGAACATTCACTGATAAAGCTCATTGAAAAGAAGGTGCACAAATTACCAAGAAATGTGGATTTCAAGTTTGTAGTCAAGGGAGTCAGAATGAGAAATGCAATTTTGAATATAATCTTTCTTCAGAGAAAAAAAGCAGAAGCAAAGCATACAGATTCAGCATTCAAAAAGAGCTTGAGTTCTGTATATTTAATATTCACTAAGATTTGATTGTAAATTGCCAGTAAACCAAGTAACTTTCATAAAACCTATTTGATGAATAAATTTAAATAATGATGGAATTAGAGATCGTGATCCTTTAGATTATAGCTTCAGATGATAAAAAAGATCAGCCGTATGTTCTGAAAGAACTGCTCTGGTTTGTTACTCTCTTGGTGATTAGTTTATGGAAATTTCAGTATTGAAAAACAAACGTTGTTTTTCAATGGGCAGATGAGCATTGTTCAACCCTAAAAATGTTGTTCTCAAGCCTTCAGTCTTTCTTAATTTGTTTTTACATTCAATGAGATTGCAGCATTATTTACAATGGTTGCCACCAATTTTTAAAGTTGGAATTTGCTTTCAAAACATGGTAGTTAACTTAGCTGTTAACTAAGCCAAGTACTGATCTAAAATAGTTGGTTTTCACTCAGTATATTTCTGTTGCTTGAGTCAGACTTATTTATGAGTCTGCAATAAAAAATAATCCCTGTATATATTCAGTTTTCTGCTTATACTGTTGATATTTACAAGAAATAAAGAAAAACCAATGTAATGTGCTCCATGTTTCTACAACCCCAAGCATTTGTTATTGGCATCTAGGAAGATTAAGTTCCAACAATTACAGTGCTTTTAAATTTCTAGAAGCAGTGTGCACATCAGATGCTTTCTGCTTCTACAATGATGCAAAGTAGCCATATGCCTAGTTAACCATCTAATTAGGCTTTGCATCACTGAAGCAATAGAAAAGGCTCAGAGTGTTTATTGTTCAAATCTCCAACATTAATTCACCAGATTCACTTGTCAGCCTAGGAATTAGAGAGGAGCCAAAATGAGAGGCCTGCTGTTCAGTACTTTGAAGCAGTCTCGTTAACAATCTCTTGATTTCCCTCAATATTTTTTTTTAATTTTATAAAACATCACAGTAAAAAAGCTTCCAGGGTTCTGACTTCAATGTGGAAACAATGTTTACAACATGCCTTCAAAACCTGAGTTTTTCAGATTTCACTGCCATTTTGTTGGCAGTAGTAAGACAAATGCGAGTAATGAGCTAGTTATTTTGCTTGTTGTTTAGAAATCTTTCCTGTGTAGAAATCCCACTGAAAATTCTTCATTATATTGTCTTGTTCTGTTACTGCCCTACCACTATTGGTATTCTTCAACCCCTAAAGGAACAGCCTGAATTATCATAAGATTGTATAAAACATTGTCTGATAAACTGTGAAAAAACTCCTTTTTACACGTTACCTGACGAAGAACTTTTGCCTGTTTAGGAGGCAAAAGGGAGGCAAAAAGCACTACTTCAGATCAACTGGAAGGTTGTATTTTCTCCTTTAAATATGTCCCTAATAGGTGAATCAATGAACATAGCAAAATAGATTATTTTTCTATTGTTGGCTACTTTCACTCTTTTTCCCAGTCCTTGAATTTGACTATTAAATTCCAGACCCGTGCACAATCGCCTCTGATGCACAATGAATATATTGTTTAAATGAATAAATTTAAAAATACTGGCTTTATACAGGTGGTCCCATAAAGCTTGTTTGCTTAACTGTGTCCACTTGCGTTCAATTTTAAATAGTAACTAGTAAAACAAAAGCATTTGTGTTTGGGATATTTAGGAAAAGAATTGAATAACTAAACTGGAAAAGGTCAAGAAGACTGTGAGGAAAAGTGTGATCCAGTATATTGGTTGCAGATCATTCCATGAGGATCATCCAAACTTCTCCTTAAACATAGATTTGAAACAATAGTATATTAGGGATACCTGTATTGGAAGGAGTGATCTTCATGAGCAAGCATGGATTTCTTGTAAGGTCTTTTCTGTCTCTAATTTCTACAATCTCTGCTGCCAAAAGAGACAGATTTAAGATCAGTTTTTAAAAGTGATTTTCACATTCGAACTGTCTTTTTTCAGATATTGCAAAACCCACAAAACATAATGTAGTGTGGAATTTCTCCTTGCACCCTTTGCATCCTGAATCTGTTTAGTTAAAGGTTTTGGACAATGAGTGAAGTGACCAGCATTTGTTTTGGCAGCTAAAACTACTTTCTACATCTCTCATTCATCTCTTGGAAACCCCTGAAATACAAAAATGAAGACAATGCTTAAAATAAGTGATGTGTGAAAAAGCTATTGTCTGTGCAGCATTTGCAGTAGCAACCTAGGCACGTTTTTCTTGGCTTTCTGTCTGGTTCTAAGGTTGATGAAGGAATCAAAGCCACTGTTCTAGTTCAGGCTAGAAAGCCCGTAGTAAAGAAAGCCTGAATGTGCACCCATGACTGAGTATATTCACCTTATGTTGGAAATTTATTCCTGAAGCAACTAAAATTGATGCTTTCTTGGCCTTCAAGTTAATGATAATTACAGTAACTGGTGGAATAAATGCAGGATAGGCCAGATAATAACATATTTGCATTATTAGGGATGTCTTCTGGCTTATTTTGTTAGGGAACCAGAGCATTAAAAATGTTGGTTTCAATGTTTGCAGCCAGCACTTAAGATCATGTGGATGGTGAGGGTTAAATTCAAAGAATTTTACAAGTGTTAGTCTTACAGAAACAGGAAGGAGTGGAAAAGATTTCTTTGTTTATGATCAAGAAACCTATTGAAATGAGTGTCACAACATCATTGCATCAGACACTCTTCAGCTGAGCTGATGTTGAGATATATTTAAATTAATGTCTGCTCCTGTATGCAACTCATTCTTTTTATAGGTCTCTCACTCGAATAACTTCCATTTTGGAGTGTAAATCTGTTGTTGGTTGAACACTGGAGCTCTAAATGGCAGAATGAGTTATCAGCCTCAAACGGAGGCAGGTCTCTGCCATGCCCTGGCCACAGAGCAGTCCCTTTGTGTTGCTCTGCAGTGTCACAGCTGCTGCAGCCTGAAGGGAGGATGAGTAAATTTCTTCTGCTTTCAGAGCACATCAAAGTACAATGGCTGAATGGAAGATTAACTATGAAAACATGAAACTAAAAACCCAATCTGTGTTGGGACACATTGCGTTAGAGTCTGTGCCCATGGTGTGGAGTGCTCTGCTTCCCGATGCTGTAGACAAATGGGTAGCTTGGTTACAAGAAGAATATTTGTATTTGTACAATTGTCTTACATTCTAGTTTTTTCCTTACATTTTGGAAGCACACTGAGGGTGACACTTGACAATTCTGCTTTCAATTTCTGCTTGGGCAGGTACTTCGGATATGGAGCACCTGAGAACAGCTTTGGCTGGGTCCTATTTCTCCTGTTATAAATTTTATTTCTCTCTCCTATAAAAAGATACTTGTATATTCCTTTGGGGTCCAGCATTTTCTTTAAAAACAAGTTAAGATTAGCAAGTTAATTCAGTCCGAGATCGCTCTGTCAGTTTTGTGTTGTTTGGCTGCTTTATGCCTGCATGTCTATGGTATGCCTTTGGTTGTTGTAAATGGCAATGTGCAGGTTAAGCTTCCGTACTGGACCTAAAAGCAGCTTTCCAAGTGTGACTGTTGGAAAGAGATTATTATCTGCTTCCCACAGCACGTTTTCCTGAAGCTTCTTTTTTTTTTTTTTTTTTTTTTAAATCTTCTGTTGCTGCCACACGTGCTAATGGATTTCTGTACAGGAAGCACAGAATCTTTCAAAAGGCTGTATTCAGCAATTTCGCAAGGCCTGTAGTCCATTAAGCTGAGGGACCAGTTGAATCAAAGAGGCTGCACAGCCCCTAGTTGCAGTTTTGAAAGCAGTGGCCCCCAGGAATGAAATGTTATAAAAGACAACAGACCTAACCTTTTATTTTTTACCTTGGACTGAGTTCTATTTAGCAGCAACACGAAATTTCTATCAGGTTCCCTCCATACGGTCCTTTCAAGGCTCCAATAAAGGAATGAATGCCAGAGCAGAGCCTTTACCCATTCAGATTTCAGCTCTGTTAGCTTTCAATACCAGAAATGTATTTAAAAGTGGGTAGGGTTTGTTAACTCTAATATACCACTGTCACTCATCCTGCTCCAAAAGAATCAAACTATATATGTGTTGGGATTTGCAATTCAAATGAAGCCATTTTACTTCTTGAAAATGGGCTACTGTGGAGGGAAAAAAGGCTGTATAAAGGATCACATTAACCTACAGCAATAATATTATAACACCACTGTTCGTGATACTATAGTTAGGACTCTGCCAACTGGTTAATTTATGAGCCTTCTCCTTCCCTTTCTGAAATGCCCAGCTGCTTTTCCCCCAGCTTTACAAATTTCTGATTATAAGTCTCAAAGAAAAGTGCTCTGCTTGTCAGAAAACAAAATACCATAGACACAGCTATCATCAGGTCTATTTCAAAATGGTTGTGAGGTTCTGTGTCCTTTGTTAATTTATTTTTAAGAGAAATATAACACCATTTTTCGCCCATATGTTGCACACGCAAGATCACACTGCCATACTTTTTAACTATCTAATATCCTGAGGAATTTTGCTATTTAGCTTATTGCCTTGTTGTAGGGACTGAAAAGGAGCAGTAAGGGCATATTTCAGAAGTTAGTAAACACAGACTTCAAGAAAACAGGAGGTTTTATCTATCTTATGGAAATCATCACCAGTGACTGACGAGTTTATTGATAAAGTGTCTGGGCTGCATTTTTTTGGAAAGTAGCTGTCAGAAAGATTCTCTTACTGTTACCATTCAATGATAATTAAATAAGAGGAAAAGGTATTGCCTTTTAGGCTAATAGTCAGTAGAACTGTACATAACTGAGAATTAAAAATCTTACTAATAAAATAGCAGCATAGTAGGCTCAGTAATAATAAAGTCAGAGGCATTAATCTTAACATTAATGGTTAATGCTGTCACTGGCATTAATGTCAAGGCTTTTAATGCCAGCACTACTGTGAGTATGACAGTTGGAGTCCAGGGTGTATGAAGATAGGAGAACAGACCTTATAGCAGTGGACTCAAATTTTTAAGATGGAGTTTCACCTACAGGGAAGGGAATTGTTTTCAGTGTCCTTTTAGCGAGTGTGCTACAGGGTACAAAACTGTGTGTGATCAAAGGAAAGGGAAGTATTTCCAGTGCTAACCTGGTACTAGAGTAGATAGTATTAAGAGACAGAAACTTCCAGAAAAGCAATATGCTCCTGAAGTCATTTGTATAAAATATGAAGTATATGGGAAATAGTGTCTAGAAGCCTGTTTCCAGCCTATCTGGATATAGAAGCCTAAAGAAAAGGTCAGTTTAAAAAAATGGATACTGTTGAACAAAGTAGGAAAGTCTGGAAATAAGGTGCATTGTTTTCAATTCTTTTCATTTCTGAATGTGTGACTGAGGGCTGGAGAAGCTGATGAAGAAGGTGACGTGACTCTATGTTCTACTCTTTAGTCTGTGAAATTTTTAATTATAAAAATCCAGGAAGAATTAAGGTAGAATTCTTCATGTTAGCTAGAGTAGCTATTCTGTCACTCAAAAAAATGGCCCAAAACTTGCTCTGTTTTTGCTGAAATGCTTATTAAGGGCTGCTTCTGTATCAAAGCTCATATTGGCTTTTGTGGGGGTGTTTGTGTGTGTACATACATGCGTGTGATACGGGCTAGCACAGGGAAACACGAGATCAGGCCAGCACTTGGGGGCACTTTTCTAGCAGATCACTCTTCCAGTTCCAGCCTTAAGAGTACCTTTGCCAAAATATTTTAGGATTCATGTCATGAACTGCTCCCCAACCAGTATTTAATGTATTTTATCCGTATTGTGTGTGTGCATATGAGCATATGTCTAAACAAACTTAAAGAAATACTCACATTTGTAATTAGATATTTATGCTCAGCATATGTTTAAGAAGTTGGGTATATACAAGTACATCTACTGTGTAAATGGATTAATAGGTGTCTATATATGTGTGTTGATATTTATGGAAATATTTGGGTACATGTGTGTTTCTGTATCTATATTTTGCCAGCAGTGCGGTCTGTAAAATGTGAGGAGAAAAAGGTTCAAGTCCAGGGCTAAGGATCTCTGACTAATTCCTGTTACTACTCCTGTCTTCCAGTTCATGACTGAAGTCACTGAGCACTGATTTAACTTCTATGGACAACAGAAAATGTTGTTTATGGGGCCCTGTTAATGTTGTCTTCAAGTTTTTGAATCTCAGTTTTTCACAGAAGGATTGAAAAAGGAAAGAAAAGGGGATTTAGCAGTCCTTGTATTATGGAAAAACATTAGATCATTGTCTAAGAGGGATATTTTGAATGCTCGTTTTACCATGAGCACATCAGTTCAGGATCTGGGAACACTGAGTTCCTGGAACTGTGGATGCTGTCTGTCCTCACAGCAGTGCAGGTTCAGAGCTGCTTGTGTGGGGAGAGCCAAAGGGCTCCAGTGGTGGACAGAGCTACACTCCCCCTAGTTATCCATCCACCCTTTGTGAACAATAAGTTGGGCCAACATTAACACATGCTGTCGTCTCAATTTCTCTGGCTACTTCTACAGGATTTGTTTGCTGCTCCTGAGGCCAGCTGGCCCAGCCTAGCTTGCATCAGTGCAGCAAAGCCACGCTCACCGAAGAGAGGGACTGCATCCAAAGTACCCCTGGGAAAGTGTTCCTTGTTCAGGCTCGCACCTGTCCTCACAGCCTTGTCCTGCAGAGTGCTTAGCCCAAAGTGGCGTCACTGCTGAGATCTGAGCATCCTGGATGATGTGTCAGGCCTGGGGCCCGCTCCCCGGCCCTGTTTGCTTCCACAGACAGTCTCTGTAGAGACCTGGCTGTTGAATCAGTGGTTTCTTGAGCATGTGCTCAAAAGGGATGCAGTGTAAATGCTGAGTGAATCTCATCTTTAGAAATGTCCCACTATTTGCTTAATTCATATTCCTCTCTTTCTCTGCCCCAGCCTGATCTTCTCATTAAATATTAAGCCTGATTCTCTAGAAGCCAAAATCTTTGTCCATATGTACATTTATGTGTTATTGTCCAAAAACTTTAGACTCTGTTGGTGAATTCAGTTACATTTGGCGAGAGTTCCTGGTTTAGAAGTTTTAAATTGCTGGATGTATGGTGAAAAAAACAGTATCTGGTGAGGATGTGGACTCCAAATGAATTTTTTCACCAAGAGAAGGCAGGAAATCCTGGCTTCTCATGATGGAAGCAGTCATAAGTATATCCTGGCTCATCAGCACAGCTACAATGATGAGCAACTGCTGCTTGCCCATCTGATAAAATACGGGAAGAGAAGGGAAGCTGTAGGGAGCAAGAGACGGGAGAAAAAGACAGAAGATGCATATCTAGAGGAAAGCTTGCTTCCAGAGCCTGGCTGCTAAAAATTTGCATGTTGATTTTATTTTCTGGAGAGCGCAAAAGGCTTTTTTCTTAGGTAGTAGACGTCTGCTGTGGAGGTGAGAATTGTAACCTTTGAGCATCTGGCTGCAAATTGGAATCCAGAATCCAAATGTTGAGTGTCTTGGTGTCTAGGGGGAGGTATGCAGTGAAGGTGTCTCAGAAGCAGGTGGTGTTGAATGAGGGGATGCTTTGAGCTAGTTAGTAAAAGGTGTAGAAGACAAAAATACAGAAGATTGTCTCCAGTTCTAATCACCCTCTTAGATTTAGGCACCTTGCTCAGGAGGAAGGTGACTTGTGTGGGTGCATATCCACTGAGTATTTGTAAAAATACCTTTTCTTGCAAAGAACTGAACAGAAATCACTGTTTTCTTTTGAAGGAAAAGCGATGGAAGGTATGAAGTAGTGTTCATATGTTTTATGCAATGATGGGAAATACAGGCATAGTCTTGGAACTGGAACCAAGACTGTCCTTTTCTTAGTAAGTGACATAACTACTAGACTTTAGAAACGTGGTCTCTTGCATGCTTTTTTTTCTCTATCAGTGAAACTTATATTTTACAGCAAAACACAGCAGTGATTCAGCCGAAAGGCTGAAGAATGCCCTTTCTGCAGTCTGGTAGGTAGATCATTCTGATGGGCAGTGGCAGATGTAAAAGAAAACGGCTTGGGTCTCCCACACGGTAACTGCCTGACAGTCACATTCTTGCATGAAAACACAGCTTAACAACCTAAAGCAAAGCAGTTGTTACAGCTATGTTTTGCAAGGAGCTTTATCCTCTTGACTAGATACATGGCTTTACATATTTAAAAATTAAGTATATCTATTAGATCATAGTGGATCACTATGAGGAGTGACAGTTTCATATCTGTTTTCTAAATCCTGATTGATTTCACGTAATCTAGGCTTTGACTTGCTTGACTTTGTAAAGATCATGGCTGTTGTCAGACGCTGATGGTCTGTAGCTGTGCAATAGACAGCGGAGAAGCGGAGAAGATCCTCAATTTATGTTGGTGCGATTAAAGTGATGGAGAGCAACAGCCAAAGGTTCGCCTTTTTGCTGTGTCCTCTGTGCCTCTGAGCACATTACCAGAGGATTAGCTCAGTCAGGAAGGTGGGGTCTCACAGCTCTGCTTCCTGAGCTGAGATGCTCATGAGGTTTTAGTCTAGTTACCAAGGTATTTGCAAAGCAAAAGAAATTGCACCTGAAAATGTTAATGTGCAATCTGATTGCCAAACATGTGTGCATTTTAAAAGATATTAATTTGGCTTCCTCTGCCTACCATTCCCAGGCTGTGGCTCTGCTTTCCTCCATATGGTATTTAAACTGTGCTTCCCACAGCAGATTACTCCCAGCACACCCCATGGAAGGGTACACAGGGATGAGATGTGGATGATCTAATGGAGATCCATCATTGTTGAATAAATAATTTAAATTATTAGGGATTGTACTCCCTAAGTATTGAGCAACTGGTCCTGCCTGGAGCTATACTGTTACACGGTTTTTCATCAGATTTCAATTTTCAAATCTTTAAGTATTTCTTAGTGGAGTTATGGATCCTGTGGAGCAAGTTCAAACCTCCTGGCAACA
>VYZQ01007837.1:12812-64111 GCA_013400655.1 Mystacornis crossleyi
AAGGAAGGATGCAGTGGAGCCTGCCATGCAGGCAAAACAAGGGCCAAAGGAACTGTGAATTTCCAAGTATCAGTGCCATTGGATCATCTAGTAACAACAGAAACCCGTGGAGACCTCAGAAAAGAGACTGAGGGAGAAAGCACAGTTTAAGTTAATAAAGTCAATCAGATTCTTTCTCAATAAATCCCCTTAATTCAAAAATAAAATGTAGTGCCTGGATGACGTGAACCATGCAGGCAAAACAAGGGCCAAAGGAACTGTGAATTTCCAAGTATCAGTGCCATTGGATCATCTAGTAACAACAGAAACCCGTGGAGACCTCAGAAAAGAGACTGAGGGAGAAAGCACAGTTTAAGTTAATAAAGTCAATCAGATTCTTTCTCAATAAATCCCCTTAATTCAAAAATAAAATGTAGTGCCTGGATGACGTGAAGTGGTGACTTTACAAAAGTGTTCAACAACATGCATAGAGAACCCTTACCTTGCTAGAATTCCAGCGTTCCCTCACGACTTCTGTGTCCTTTGCATGTAGGAGGTACTTCTGTTTCTGTGCCTCCTGTGGGAAGGCCACATGGGTCTGTCCAAGAAGGAATCATCCTGTTCTTTCTCTGTTTAGGGGGACAGCGGAGGACCTCTAGTCTGTCTGGACCAAGATAAATTTGTCCAGCATGGAGTCACCTCCTGGGGCCTTGGCTGTGCCCAACCCATGAAACCTGGTGTTTACGTGCGAGTCTCCAACTATATTCCTTGGATTAAAAGTGTGATGGCAAGCAACTGATCCTGGGTATGGACTGCCCTCTCCTGGAAAGCAGTATGCACGTCAGAAGTACAAGATTCCAAGTGCAATATTAAAGCTACAATCATTCATAAGAAAGCAAAATAAGTATGATCAACCATTTTAAATTGCTATAAATTAATAGTCATTGCCAAGAAGCCCAGCTGACTGTCTGTTACCCACTTGCTATATGTTCTGTGGTTTTCTATGTCTGACAGTAGACCTACCCACCTGTAAAATACATATCGAAAATCCCAACCTTAACTGTAACTGGACAGCTGTATTTTAATCTTGTATTAGATTCTACAATGACATTTTCTTCTAAGGTCATCATTTGCAAGATGTTGTGCTTCCAACACATGAAGAAACGAGAATACTTTTTGTTTTCTATGAGTTGTCTGAACCTCTTACCAATTTGATGCTACAAACCAAAGAAGAATCTCACAGTACATGTTTAATATGCCTGTGAAGTTTTATTAGATATATCTGATAGCATTAAACACATGGGGTGGGGAAAAAAAAGAAGCAAACACATTTGGTTTGTGGTTTTGTATTTTTTATTGTCATGGAAATACATGTGTCCGCAAAAGTATAAATGTTGCATCAAACATATAAAACAGTGAATGAAAAACGGCCTCACCCTGAAGTTAATCCCTAGTAAGGAAGGGGAATAACTGTCAATAACTACCACAAGTAGTGACAATGCATCTACATAAATTATAAAATTGAGTTGTCCATAGTACCCATTTATTTCTTTGTATAACATTATCTGACTACATAACTGTTAGATGTACATTTTTCTTCTCTAAAAGATGATCATGAACATGTGTGGTTATAGGAAATGAAAGCTTAAACCTTTTGAAATGCTTTCCAGGGAAAGCCTGACTCACGCTTGCCAAAGTGAAACAAGTGCTGACTATGAGCTCCTCCTCACATCCTGCCTCCCTTGCATATAAACCAGGGAGCTCCCCACAGGCATCTGGGGAACCCCAGCTCTGTGTGGCATCCTTCCTGCATCCCCAGGGTGTGCTGAGTCTACTCCAAGTAATGCAGCTACTTCCTGGGGTGGGATCTGTCTTGTCCTTTTTCCACACTGCAGAGGTGCACTCCCAGACAAGTCAAGCTGCGTGTCATTTTTAAATTGTCTTTATTTTTCTGTATGCCTGTACATACAGAAGGGATGTGTTGCATCCTAGGAGTTTGTTTTTGTTTGGTTGGTTTTCTTCTCCCATTGCCTTAAAGGGAGATTAGAACTATAAAGCATAGTTAGGTGGCAGGGTGATTTTTGAAGCTTCTACATCTGGAGTCTGATTCTGGAAGATGCAATCATCTCAGGGCATTGCCTTCCTGAGCAGGAGCAGCTCTGATAAAGCACACCCCACCCACCTGTCCAGTCAGAGGGATTCACTGAGCACAAATACCCTCCTGCATATTTTCCGTATATATCCGCTTTGATCATTAAGCCAGTCAAGAGATTTGTACATACTTCCCTGACAACAGAAATTCTGTGTTGCAGCTTGGTCTTTGATTTGTTAAGCTCTTCAGATGTGAACTCTTGAAGGCATGGTTAATACCTGGCTAGTAGACAGAGAAACCATTGGCCCTACTTTCCTTGCCAAACTGGTAAGAAGTGCCTGGACGTGCCTGAGTGGCCACAAAAGTCCCACCTCACAACCGCTTAAAGAGTGCCAGTTGTGATCTTTTCCTTCTGCCAAACTGTCAGCAGCAATAAAAATTGCCACTTTTTGTGGCAACCATTTGCACAGACCGGATGAAGTAACCGAGCACATTTGGTGGCAGTGGCACGTTTGAGCAAAATAGGACTTTCACCTGTTTGTTGGTCCAAGAAACCTCTTTGCTGTTTGGAAGAACACAGCTGTGTTTCTGAGGTCCCATTGTTCGTGTGCCTTTGGTGACGATACGGTGACCCTTTGTCTCTCGTGTGCCTCACATCTCTCACTGAGCCTCTGGAGGATAGCCATGCAGGACAACTATAGCTGACAGAGTTCGGGCCCTCCTTGAAGAGGTACCTCTCACTGAGTGAGCTGGGTCACATCAGCCATTTTAGCCAACACATGCATCTTAGGAGAACACTGCTGTGCCTCCTGAGAAACTTGTAGGACTTTCCTGTAGGTATTAAGCGGTTTGAGGCACACATGAATTTAGAATAACTTTTTTTAAACAAACAGCCTGTCCTGTGGTCTGCATGCCCACATGCATCCACCTCCATGCAGCTGGTTTTCCTTGGGGTTCTCCCTCTCTGAAGGTCTTCATCTGGTTCCACCACTGCATCTGTCCTCTCTGGCCCAGAAGAGCGTAACCCCACTGTCACCAAACCGCTGGTCATACCCCACATTACATACCCACTACACCTTCATGAGGCAACACAAAGTCTCGCGGAGATGGGAGGACTTTTCAACTTACAAAATCCCTGTTAGGGCTAAGAGTTAGCACAGGAGCAATTATCAGAGACAAACTCCACCTGAAATTGCTAAGCGCTACTAGATTAGAAGTCAAAACATATGCACTGGCTTTTTACTGCTGTCCTTTACAAAATGAATTTTAAGAAATAAATATATTCAAACTTCTGACCTGGCCCCTAGCCATTTTACCTACTGAAATTTATCACTTATATTATCTTTTGAACAACACATAATGCTATGCAAAACGAAGCATAATCTGAAAGGCGGAAACAAATCTTTGCATCTCTCGCTTCTCAACACATTTTAGTTGTCCACAAACAGAAGAAACTGGCAAATATTATTCACATTTATTGGGAAAGTCATAGCTTTAAAAGATCTCTGCAGTCCTTCTCAAACTGCTGAAGTGTTTAAGACACCGATTAAAAAAAAAAAATCACAAAGAAGAAACACTAAATGGAAGAGGGTGGTTCAGCTCATCCAGCATCACATGTGATCCCTTCACCCTGGTTCTCCAAGGTGCCTTCAGTAGCGGGTGGCTGGGCTGAGTTTTGTGGCTGGGTGCCTGCACTTTCCACCCTTCACTGAGACACAACATCTGGCCAGTGCAAGCCCAAAGCTTCCAGCTCAGGACTGGTCTCTACGAGCCAGCCTTGGACTATTGTCTTCAGTTATCTACAGACGACTGTATTGGTGTAGGAGAAGTTTTCTCCCTGTATCAGTAGCTTCAGTTTTGGGTTGTCTTCTAGATTAGCTGGATATATTGTGAGATGTTCATTTAGTTTTGTATGTTTAAGTCACTACTGACTTTTGCTAAGCATACCTTTGACCTTTACTATGCTTCAGAGTAAGTTAGAAACAGCCTTGAAAGACAGGCCTTTATCACTAACTGCCTAAAGTGTGCAAACATTAGGCTGGGATTATTATTAAAGGTCCTGTTTTCCTCCAGAAGGGCTGGTGATAAGGGCAGTTGCTGGGAAAAGGCAGGGAGAGTTGGGAACTGTTGAAAGGCACTGTATATTTCTCACCATAGGAAATCATCGTGTGCTCTTGGGATGGTGAGACTGGAGCAGTGGTCATTCAGTTTCACTGACTGTACTATAGTGCTGCTCATTTGTGGTATGAACCTTCCAAACTCAGTCCTATATTTGCTTATGCTAAATATGTTTTTTTCTGAGCTTATAAGACCGTTGACAACTGCTCACTGACTTTTGTTTATTTATTTCTCCGTTGGTAACAGAATACCTTTTGAATGCCACATCTTTTCAAGTCCTTCCCTGTAAGGAGTGTGTTGTTCACCAGTCAGTGGCCAGGACACAATTCTTGACAAAGGTCATACAGGAGAAAGGAAAAGCAGTCTGTCCCTGGAATCTGCTTGCAGAGCCAGAGAGTTACGGTGTTACATCATCTTCAGAGGACCAGTTAACACTAACCTCCATAACCAAAGCTCCTGTCTCATCCCTGCTCAAGACAGATTAACATCTCTCTCAATAACCAAAAAAATTTATCCCCAAGACAGAAAGATGACAANCCACATCTTTTCAAGTCCTTCCCTGTAAGGTGTTGTTCACTAGTCAGTGGCCAGGACACAATTCTTGACAAAGGTCATACAGGAGAAAGGAAAAGCAGTCTGTCCCTGGAATCTGCTTGCAGAGCCAGAGAGTTACGGTGTTACATCATCTTCAGAGGACCAGTTAACACTAAGCTCCATAACCAAAGCTCCTGTCTCATCCCTGCTCAAGACAGATTAACATCTCTCTCAATAACCAAAAAAATTTATCCCCAAGACAGAAAGATGACAAATAGTGATAATGAACAGAAGACAGGAATTGCAGGTCACCTTGGCAGTGGTGAGGGTGAAGGAATTTGGTTTGTAAGGATGGGCAGAGAGCATGATTTGCAAAGGAAAAAAAATCAGCATTTTCTTGAAAGAGGTGTTTGGAAAAGCATTTAACAGAAGAGAGCAGGCAGAAGCCCTTCCCTCGGAGATATGAGGGGTGTCACATGAACCCTGGCTGTGTCTGGGGAAAGGCACTAATGGGCAGCAGGACAATCTGTCCTGCAGAGCTAATGCCCTGTGCAGGGTATGACACCTACAGAAAGCCCTGGAAAGGCGAGGAGGACTGCTGCCACATTTCAGAAAGCCCTTGAACAAGGAGGGAAGCAGGGCTTTTGTTGAAAAGGGTCCCTGTGGATGACAATCAGACCAGAGAGAAGTTCTGATGCACACTGCTGATTCTCAGCCCTCCCAACCAGGGAAAGGTCTGATCACCCTGATCGGTACCCTCCTTCCTGAGCTATCATATCTTCTGTTTGTCCAAATTCTTCAGGGTCAAAGGAGGACAGGTTGAAATAGTCATCCTCTCCTCCTCAAGGTCATCTAAATCTTAAACAAGCAGTACCGTTTAAACCCTTCCCACCCAAAGTTAAATCCTAATAAAACAATTTTTTAAAAGTCTCAAATAGATAAAGATATAAATACAAGGTCACTGAGCTGGAGAGTGCATCTTTTTAAAGCTGTTCTGTTCTCCACAAAGAACGACAGTCCCTTCTTGCAAACAGCGTACTCAGAAAAAAAAAATTTATTCCATATTCATAGAAAAATACACTACTTGTATTAAATGTCCTTGTGCTTAGAAAGAGAACATGAAATTTAATCCATATTACGCAGCAAATTTTGAAGTGGTGGCAGGTGGAGAACAAATTCCCAGTGTGGGAACAAAGTTCTTAGTTCAGTGCTGTCCTTCAAAAGTCAAATATAAGAGTTGGTGTCCCGGTGTTTCCGTTTCTTGCCACATTTTCCAAAATGACTGTTGAAACAGAAGGGGAGAGGGGTATAAGTGTGAAAAAATGGGAAAATACATCGTTCAAGTTGTAATCCAAGCTGCAGTACTGAAACTTTTTTTTTTTTTTTGCATAGAAAACTTCCTCTTTCTTTAGTTTATACACTGAATCAGGCAAAAGTTGTTAATGCAGTATCGAAAACCTCTCCTTGAAACCTTAATGTATAGCACTAGATCCTCAAATTATTTAGTCAAGGTGTAAATCTTCCCCACATATCTGCAGGGCAGTGAAGAGTCTGGATCGCTGTGTGTCAGGAGCAAGAAAACTGTGCCTACAACTCTTCACCTATAAATCCATCTCACATGTGACTTTTAAATGACTTCACAAGTTGTGGAATTGCATCCATGACAAGAGACCCTTCTTCACAGGGTGCTTTGATTGAGGTAATGGCTGGTTTTCTCAAGCAGAGAGCTGCAGCACCTCTCTTGCACACTACTGCTTTCTGCTTCCAGAGGTGCATAGGAAAAGTTGTGTCTCTATGAGAAAAATACAGATTTTATCATCAGACACTTTTTTAACAGCCTTCCTAAGTGATACTGCAAAGTTCAGGTTTCTATTGAGGAAAATACCACCTGCTCATAGCATCAACCTAACTAGGGAATTTACTTTGACACTGGAAAATGTCAATACTTTATGACAGTTGGTAAAGTTGGAGAACAACCTCCTCAGGAAACCTCACCCAAGTAAAAGTAAGAAAATACATCTCATACCTTGGAAGCTGCTCCACATCCTCCACTGTCTCTGGTAATGAAATTCCCTTTGTTTCTGGTAAAAGCAGTACTAGGATCCCACAGACAGCTGCGAGAATACCTACAATGGACATTGAAGAAATACAAAAGCAATAAGAACATTGTTACTTTTTTATTTTTAGCATTTATCCACTGAGAAAACTTTATTCAGATTAAGTCTGAAGTGAGATGTTATAAGTGCATCAGCTATTTCTGATTAAACTTCTCTAATCAAATACCTCTATGCTACGTTAATTTAGCCTATTACAAAATCACTTGAGGGCTAGGAGTTCATCTGCAGCCTGGTCTCCTCAGAGGGAGATCTTAGAAGTCAAAAACCTGAGATAGGTGCACATGGGGAAATGTATAAAAACAGCACTGGAACCAGGGTGGCATTTCTCACGCAGAACAAATCTGCCTTTGCTCAAAGGCCTCTGTCATGTAGATGCATCTGTGTTTCTTGAAACCACTGAGATTTTCCTGAAATACTCTCTTCCTTTATCCACGGCCAAAGTAAATTATGTGATTCAGAATAAAAATTCCTCCTTGAGGAACAGCATTCAGATACAATCTGAATGAGGAATGGATATTTTGGAATAATTTCCTTCATAGATATAATTTACATAACGTAGTAAGTCAAAAATAGAAGGGCTGGAGCAAAAAATCAAAAGTTCCCTGACTGTTGCACAGTTCACGCTGATCTTCTCTGATTTTGTAGCTGTTTATTTAAGACAGAGGGAATTTATGTGTCCCTCAGAAGCAGCAGAATATAATAATTAGATAATGTGAACACTGTACTTCTATCTATGTCTTTTCTTGAAATAATGTTATTATATTTTAAAATGTCTTTTGTCTTTCCAATTTTGTTGTCAGCTAAAGTTGTCATTGGTGCAGTTTTCCCTTCTTATTTCATCCTTTTCATTTTGATTTTTTCCAGTCACGTCTACCTCCTAGAAGTCTGGTTTAGCCACAGACTCCTACGCAAGTACAGAACCTAGGTGTAAGATTTCCCAGTCCTAAAGCACTTCACACAGTTTTTCTGCTCCTTCAGCAGTTACCTAAGCAGACCTGAGCTCTTCCACACTGTGCAGTGAAATCACTCACATTTCACCCATTTGCCATTCAGCCTCTTGCTCTAGGCATGAAGGTGGAGAAGCGCTGGTTTGAGGGGGAGATAAGGCCACACACTACTTTTACCCCTAAAGAAAAGCTCTGTTAGGAGAATGATATTTAAACTGAAAGTACATTGTAAATCAAATCTTACTGAAAATAATTAGAGGTAGCTCCAACCAAATGGCTGCTAATCGGAAAAGCAGGAACGGGGCTATGATCCCACCAAGATCACACAGACTTGAACACAGGGAAACACCAAAGTTTCTGCAAAAGACAAAAATACCAGATATTAAAGAGGTGCTACCAAACATAATAACCAACAGTTTAGGGAGTAGAATGTAGATTTAGCTCCAAAATTATCTCTTCAGTATATGCCATCCCATTAAGCAGTGGCTATTCAGCTGGGAAACTCTGGGGGAAACCAAGTTTAACTAAAGGACAGTGAAATAGGAAATGGGGAAAAGCAGAAGGAAAGGTTGAAAGATTCCTGGGAGATTTTGACATACCTCAGTGTGGTAGGGTACAGTTCACTGTTTACTAGATAGACAACTTCAAAAGCTATTGTGATGCTCAGTCTTCCCAGGGTGGCAACTGTCGTTTTGAGCCATGGAATATCTGTTCACACAAAAAGAAACACTTCTGTGTGAAGTGTGCTCTGCCACACCAGCAGAGCATTTCTGAGAGCTCCAGGCCCTGTCAGCAGAAGTTACACCACAGGAACACTGTGCAGATCAGACTGAAAGGCCACTGTTGTAGGTATCAATCTAAACTGGCATTTATTGCTTTCAAACATCATGTGAGGCTGCTTTGGAGAATTAGAAATCACTTGAGTGAATTGATTCAAGATGCTGGTGGGGCATAACAGCATGGATGGGAAAATAACCATCATAAGCTTCCGTGACCACATCCAGGCTGTGCTCCACAAAGGAGTACTTATCTACACAGGGATGTTAATCTGTAAGAAACACTGTTGAGTCACCTCCCGAAGCCTTCTGACCACCAGGAAGGTACCGCTAAAGCTGCATAGAATCACAGAACCATTTAGGTTGGAAAAGACTTTTAAGACCATTGAGTCCAACCGTTAACCCAACCCTGCTACTCCACCACTAAACCATGTCCCTAAGGGCCACATCTACACATCTCTTAAAAACCTCCAGGGAGGCTGCAGTAAAATAATTGTCCCTAGAGCAGTCCGCCTACCCCTTGTAATTTTTCTAAGGCAAATTCCTAATTATGCTAGGTCTGGTCATCCTCCCCTCCCCTTCCAGCATACCTGGCACGACCGACACAGGCTGTACCTGACACTGCCCCGCTGGCTCTGCCCAGCTCTCCCAGCTCCCCTCAAGCTCCGGTGAGCAGCCACTGCCCTGAATACATCAGTGGGAAGCCCTTGTACATCAGCAGGGGTGCAGTGGTCGCCCACACACGGCAGGGCAGAGCTGCCCCTCTCATTGTGAGCAGCCCCTCTCTGGAGAGCTGGTGCTTTCTGGAAGTGCATCACAAGGAATGTGATAAGCACATCTGCCATGCCCTTGGGAGAGGTCAGTCTCCTGCATGGTCTAACCATGACTGGATAGAGAGGGAGGCAAGTGAAACAACAAGTCTGAACTTGGCACAAAGGGGAGCTCTGCCACCGGAGACGGCTCTGGCGGTGATTGTGTTTATCCAAACCTTTAGTAGGAAGAACAAGAAAACATTTCTGTTTTCTCTGAACTCAAAAATAAGACACTTGGGTTTATTTCCCTTCCAAAACAACCAAACAAACCCCCATCAAATTTCATCCCATATTGCAAGACACTGCTTTTGCCCTGAAAAGTTCTGTTTTCAAAAACATGCAAGAAAAACAAAGGCTGGAAAGAGTAAAACAAATCCACATCATCTCCCTGGCACCCCTTTAGTCCATCAAACTCCCAAGGTGATGATGACATCCATGTGGATCCTCCCTCTGCCAGGGGACTCAGACCGTGTGAGCAACACAGTGTGATGGAGCTCACAGCTGAGAGCTGCAGTTTTTTCCATCTGTGTAAACAGACTTCTTTAAAGCAGGGCTTGGACCTCAAGTGTCCAATCTGCAAGTATCTTAATCCCCAGGCTGTCGTCTCCTCACCTGGGCAGGGCCCTCTCAGCACTTCACCACTACTGAGAGAAGGTTATTGGCAGCCCCATGATATAACTTGAGGAACTAAAACCTCTTAGGATGGCCAGGACGGTCCCTCACTTTGACAGGAATAGTTCTGGGGAGGAATAAGCCTTTCTCATGTCCACTGAGTGGCTAGTTCCCAGCTATGGTAAGGCAAAACATAATCCTATGGTTATATACAATTCGAAGCACTTCCAAATACTACCCTAGGGATTAAAAAAAACCAAAACACACACACACACACACACACAAAAAAAAAAAAAAAAAAAAACCAAAAAAAACCCAAACAAAACACACCACCCAAACCAACCAACCAAACAAAAAAAGACAACAAACACACACAATAAAACCCAGAACCCTCCCCCAAAAAAACCCAAAACCACACCAACCCTCTCCCACGCCCCCAGAAAAACCCACAACATGGTAGGGAAAACAATTTAAAGAAAAGACAGAAGTGCTGGGAAGACTTTGTGCTATATCAGATATTTTAGTTGTCCTTGAAACCAGATAAGAATGGCTTAATCAAAAGCCATATCTCTCTCCCAGCCTCTTAGCATTGTCCAAACCCCTGGGAGAGCGAGGGCAAGGCAACAATCTCTGTATTGTCTACCACAGCCCCTACATTGTGTTGAGGTTTGCATTGTTTTATTTGTAAAGGAAAAGACTACCAAGATGACCCACCTAAATCACTGATTTCTTACATCACTAAGTGTTTCATGTCAGAGAACACATTTTCCCATTATGTTTGTATACTCTTCCCTTGCATTTGCCTTTGAAGAGCGTACAGGCCCTTTATATATGTTTTCTCTAAGACTACCCCCAGCTGTTGTTCATAACCCATCAAGGATATGGCTATTCCATGTCCCAGGGCCATCTATATATAAATAAGGTGTGTTGTTCCATGACTGGGTGCTGCTTGTGTCACCAGATGCTTTTATTTTTATCTGCAGTTCTGTGTGGCTCACTATCCTTGCTCAGGGGGTGCCAGAGAGAAGCCATCGACCTGAAGAGCCTGGCACAGGGAAGGGAGTTACCTTCTGGCAAGAAGGCAGTAATGAGACATGCAATGCTCGCCACGATGTTGCTCATGGCGAAGGGCAGGCGCCGGCCAATGCGATCAATTGTCACTATAATTAGGAAAGCGGCGGGCAGCTCCACAGCTCCTGAGATGAAGAAGTCCAGGTAGAGGTTTCCTCCGATAATTCCCAGGCGCATGACAAGCCCTTGGTAGATCAAGGCACTTGTGAACCTAAACAGCAAAGGGAAAAACGTGTTGAGAGGCAAACATGATTGCAAGTAGCTGGAGAGACCCTAAAGGTAACAAGGGAATCTTTCCTCAAAACCCACCACCTGGTAACAAGTTGGACTGACATGGGCACTCACCAGGCGTACATCAGGATGAGTGTGTTCCTCCTCATCTGGGGCGTCCTCACCAGGTCGAGAAAGGAGGGGTTGCTGACCTCCTCGTTGCTAAGAGTGATCTGAGGAGACAAGTGAGCAGTAGTCAGCTGTCGGGGGTCAGGCAGGCGCTGGGGCAGAGCTCCTGTGTAAATACGGTGAGCAGCAATAGGCCAGTCCTGCGAGCAAAGGTGCTGACCAGGCAGTTTGCTGCTCGTAGCACGCCAGAGCCGTGCACAGGTGTTGGAACAGCTAATAACTGGTTATGGCTGCGGGCTTTCCTTAATGATTATTGTGCAAAAATCGATTAAAAAATCCCCAGTCTTAACTTGAGAATGGAAAAATTATTTCCTCCTTGTTGATCTGGATTTTCTTAGAGGGTGATAAACTGTCATTGTCACATCAGGGCCACTGGGCACAGAATTGCCCTCTGCCAAGGGTGGCAGAGAGGAGGAGATGGCAAAGCAATGGGCTGAGGGAAGCAGGGAGAGAGGGGCTGAGCAGCAAGAAATGGGCTTGGGAACACCACTGGTGGCACAGCTGGGCAGCAGGAAGACAAGGGGAGTGACAGAAAGAGCAGATCTGTGACAGTGCTTGGGTGCTACAAGATATTCAAGTAGTGAAATTCAGAGGGTCTTCAAACACACATGCACTCTTCTGAATATGGCTTTTACCCTGAAAGAAAACACCTGGTAAGTATGAATTAATTGTCCTCATACTGCCTACAAAGTATAAGAAATCTGTTCTCAGCTGCCTCCAATACAACCACAAAGAGATACTCAATGAAATTACTGATTAGAAGGTTTAACACTGACAGAAAAGAGCAGCATTTCACACAGTCTGTGTTTACCCACTGAAGTCCATTGCTGTAGATATGACAGAGCCAGAATACTAGCAAGGCCAAAAAGAGATTAGTTACATTGATTGAGGCTGTTTTTAACTCTGGCCAGCAGTTTTTAACCATGGTCCAAGCCAGGTGGAAACCCTTTGTTAATATGGTCATTTGGCAAGTGAGGAAAATACAAGGAAGATAAGGCAGAGGCGGTTTTAGGTGGGGACTAACCATGATAGTGTCCAAGAACAGGCAGCCACAGCTGGGATTGCTATCAGTTCTCAAAGCAGCTGTGGGAAACATGGGGTTAAACCTGCTATGCCACTCTTAGAAGGATTTTAGGCAGCCTTGCTGCTTTAACTCTCTTTTATTGGTGCCTCCTGAGAGGAGGCTAAGAGGGCAAAGAGAGGAGCAAACCCCTCTTTATTACCACAGCACCTGCTACTCACACAGGTGCAGGAGCCCAGGCTGGGGGGGAGACAGGGGTGAAAGGAGGGAGAAGCTGGAGGTAACATGCAGATCCATGACGAGAACACAGGTAAAGCCAAAGGTGTTGGCGCAGAGTTTCATCAGCTCAGCCAGGGCTGAACCCAAAGCTTTCACTCTTTATTTGTTTTACTGTATCGTAAGGTAGCACAGCTGCTTTTTGCTGAGATTTGGCTGGATGTATTTACACACAACTTTTTCATAACTGACTGACAGAAATCTTTGTAAGTAAGACAGAGAAATCCCACATTTGTTTGAACTTCCTTTCTACTCCCTCTCACTTTACTTCTGTAACCAGAGCCAAAAGTTTTCTTCAAAGCACTGCCACTTGTGCTGCATGCCAGAGTCCTTAGTGAGGCAGCTGAGGTTGCTGGGTTTCTGCACTGCTCTTGGACTCTCTCATAATATGGTTATAAAGCTGCCATGTCTGTTGTTTATAAGAACAGGCTTCCAGTCATCAGCTGTGACTTTGTGCAAATATGGTTTTAGTTTTCCAGAGGACTGAAGATAAATTCAGCACAACTGCCACTTGTATTTTTATGTCTTAATAAAGTCAAAATAACCCCAGCATGACTGAGCACTTTTTTATAGATGAAGAAAAAAAGCACTATGGAGAGTCAACTCTTCACAGGGGAAAAAAAATCCTCTTTTTGTTCTTTGAAGTCAAGGAGAGCTTTGCTATTCATACCAGTGCAGTCAGGAATTCAGTGACAGGGCCCATGTTTCCAAAGAGACACTATCTGAAAACCCTGGATGAAGTTTTATAACTTCCCTCATATTTTCATGTTCCAGCAAAATTACATATCAGTTTTCCCACAATTATTTTTATGTATACAGTTCTACACATGCTTAATTCTGCATGGGCCATGCATGTTTATTACCTGCATCATGTATATAACATTTACATATGTAAGTTAATTTATGCAAGAAATACACATGTCTAGATACGGTCTATAGGGCAGGAAAAAATCCACATATAAAGGGACAGGTTTTGATCCACAGTTCTCTTAAGAAGCAGCTCCTACTCAGAGGGTTGCAGTTCATTCTGGTTTTGGACAGAGACCAAGAATTAGAAAATTAGTTTGAAAAAACCCTCCATGGTGGGATAAATATGAGCAACTGGAAAAAAAGTGTTTATAATTTACAATTAATTTAATGAGTTCTGGTTGGAGTTGACCTATACCAGTGTCATAACTCACAGAGCAAAAGCAGAAAATGTTTATCCTTTCTCATACAAAGGTCATCTGTGGTTTCTGCATGCCAACAAAAACCCAAAGCTGCAACATCCAGAGATGTGTAAGGGACTTGGCCAATGAAATTGATGCAGACATACTGGAAAATCTGAGCCAAAGTGCATTGAGGGATAATGCCTCTCACTTCTCCCTGAGCCTCCACACCTGCAGCACTTAGCCTGATATTCTGGAGTTGCTTCATGAAAGAGAAGTCTGATATCAGTAAATGTGAGAAATACCCTTGATCCATTACCCATGTGCTTCCTCGAGATGCTCTCTTTCCTCTGGGCACAGCACAAAGGAGGACAGAGATTCTGTATTTAAAAGGTCTCAGGAACAGATCCAGCACAAATCTGGATGTGTGGAGGTTAATCTGTTGCAGCTGTGAGTGGCTTAAGGTCATGAGCATGGATACTTTTGAAAAAAAAAAATAAATACAACTTAAAACAAAAAGCAAGGAAAGACACATCTTTCTGACATGATGCTTTGAAAATGTTGATGTTTAGAGGGGAAGAGGGTGTAGGAATGCAGGGCTGAACGTGGAGGGGAAGCTGCAGCAGCAAACTTCCTGCTACATGACTTAGGGCACGCTTGGCACTGCATAATATGGACCAGGATGTGGGACTCTCACTGGTGTACATGCCTCAGCAAAAGACAGTAATTTATAGAATCACAGAATGGTTTGGGTTGGAAGGGGCATTAAAGATCATCTAGTTCCAACTCCCTTGCCCTGAGTAGGGACACTGTCTACTANTCCAGTTAATCACATCTGTTTTCACTGAACCATAAGGCCAATGCTGCAGTGATCATGGTCTGAGAGCCAGACACTGCCATCAACACAGAACAAGCCAAATGCTGGAATGTCACAACCATGCCATTTGAAATGCATCAGTCTTTTCACATTCTGTCATGACCACTGGCCAAAGGACAGTAACTCTAACACATATCATCCTGTGTAGTGAATAGTTATCTCAGACAGAGTTTCCTCAGTTGTGAACTTTGCAGCGTATTTTCTCCCTGTTGGGATAGAAGCAAATTGATACTTAAATTCTAATTTCATCTTCTCTTTGAGTTGTAAAAGGAAGTTCAAGAAGGGAGCCAGGAAAGTGGATCCTGCTGTCTCCACTTGCTCTGTCAGTTAGAATGGCAACTGCTATGAAATACCATTGCCCATCAGGTTAGTTTCTGGTATTTTCCACTAGTTTTTATAGTAGGAATGTTACAAAAGAAAGACCTGATTCCTTGTTTTGCAAACTTTTTTTTTCCCAGCCCACATATTTCCATCCAGTTCACTTTTACCATCTCGCAATTAACAAAGTAGCTGTGGAACTAACAATCTTCTTCTGGTGTGACCCTTCAAGAGTGTTGTCCATCCTTTAAAGAGAATGCATTTCAACATCACTGAACCTTCCAAAGTTCAAGAAAGCTTGGAAGAAACCCTAGCTCAAACATATGAGTGTACCTCTGAGTAATGTGGTGAGAGAAATTTCCCATTGTGTTTTGCAATGTTGCGCATGATTTTTAATGCCTTCTCTCCCTGCTTGCGTGTCAGGAGCCAACGTGGAGACTCAGGAACCACCCTGTAAGAACACAAAAGTCATAAATAAGGCTTTTACCCTGTACGATCGTAAGTAATCCGAAGTCTTCTATCTTTTACTCTGTATTAACACAAAATATGCTGATTTTTCAGTCTTTGGGATACAAAAACTCTTTTGAGTTTTGACTGTTTTATCACTTAGTCTCCTGTAAAATATTTGAGCCTAGTGGGCAAGAAAGAAGAAAATAGACTACATAAATATTCTGCAAAGCTAAAAAATCAGCAATCTAACTATTGTATTAGCACAGTGGTTGTCAAAAGTATAACCAACAAGCAAAGAAGGAGCCCGTAGAACAGCAGCAATGAAAGCCAACACTAAACATGTGCAGTGACACACAGGCAGACCGCGAAGCTTCTGGCTGTATCACTGTAAGATACACACACATAAATGTACGCATCTTTTATAAACTGAACACAAAGCAATACCACTCATGGGTGTTTCAGTTTCTGCTAGCCTAGGGTTAAGATGATTCACAATTTAAAAGTTCACAGCAGGCAATGTTTAAGGAAGTAACTTTCAGGAAGAGGTTCCATGGGTCAGTTTCTTCGGACCCGTCCAGCAGGATGGCTGCACTGAGACAGGTGTTTACCATGGCTTAGAGCTCTGCTTTCTCATCAGCTGTACTGCCCAGCTCAGGGGACCTGAGGGCAAGGTCAGACTTGAACTGAGTAGACAATGGGGGGCAGAACTGGGGTCTCATGGCTGGTGGGAAAAACAAGCATTGGTCAAGTTAACCTTATAAACAGAGCAGGGTTCTGTGAAGGGCCAGCTGTGGCTGATCAGAGAGCCAAACTCTGGGCAGAAAAATGAAAGTAGTGTATGTCTCCAATTCACTAATAAGGAATTACAAATTACAAAATCAACAATATGCAAATATCTTCTTCCTAACCTACATCTTCCACTCTGGAGACTTGGAACCACATCAGGGGTCTCAAGGTGCTCAAATAGCACCAGCAATGAAGACAAGAGCAATGACTGCAACATTACCAGTAGTAGAGCAGGAAGAGGAAGTTGGGCAGTGAAATGGCCAGCTGGATCCCCTGCCAGGTGGGAATCAAGTATGCAATTCCAGGGAGAATTATAATTCCCAGGGTAAAGAATATCTGAATCACGATTCCAACAATCCGCTGATCAGAACCAACGATCTCCGTCACTGAGCAGAGACAAAGTGAAAATAAATAACGCAGAAACAAATCCAATTTGAAAAAAAATTATTAGAGGTGGAATATAAGGAGGGATATGCCGTATCGGTCCACAGGTCTGTCCAGCCCAGCATCTTGTCTTCAGCAGTGTAGGCATGTCACTGAGGCTGTCCAGGATAAACACAGGTGACACCTCCTCATCAGCTCAGGCACCCCTCTTCAGCCAGAGAGGTTTCTGACTGCGTGTTTACTACCGATTCACAGAGGGCCGCAACACAGGTTTGAGACTGCGTCATGATCACGCTTGGTGGGAAATTCTTAGCACTCTCCCTGGGGCAGTTTTGGCACATGCCCCAGACAAGAGGATCCTTCAGGCAGAAGCTGCCCCCAGCAGGTAATAAGGACAAGGCGTCTGTGGGGAAAAGAGTTTAACCATACCACGCTGGTTGCTCTGAGGGTAAGGTATGATCCAGTCTGGTTTATTTATTAGGACAATTATAGCTTTTGCTGTCTGGCGGGGGGGTATTAATCATTTGGTGGATTTCTTGTTTTGTGAATGTGTCTAATAGCTCTGAAACCTGTGTCTGTTTTTCAGGCAATATTCCATGGCCATGACATCCACAGCTGAGCTGAGCAATGCATGGAAAAGTGTCTCCTGTTTGTTCCAAAACTGTCACTACTACAGCACCTTCAGAGTAAAAGCAGAGGGTTTTACCTTGGTTTGCAATACACAGAAAACACTTTCTTTTAAATTTATTTATTTACTTATTTATTTTACTAAAGCAGGCACAATTTTACAAGTAACAATGGTTTGTTCTGGCTGGCAATGCAGAGAGATATGACACCATGAACATTTTAATTGACTATTCATCACATCTGCATAGTTCAGGGGTGATACTGTTGCCTAAAGGTAGCTTCTTAGCACTGCCCCCAAAGGAGTTGGGTTGTATGTAGAAGCAAAGGGAGGTTATTGGGGCAGCCTGAAACACAGATCAAGGGCTTTGAAGATGTATTAATAGCAACCATCCTCATGGTGCAAACAAACCTATGATCTGCATATGTTTCTTAAAAGATGTTAGGTTGGCAAATACTCTGGGTGGTCCCTGGAGATAAGAGTTAACCCCTGAAGGGATTTAGAAGGACTCACCCTATCCAAGAGTTAGGCACCTTGCTTAGGTCTGCAGTAATACAGTGTACTTGAGCATCTCAGGATCTCTGAATCTTTCCCTAAGGTCAGGCAGTCTGATCTGAGCATTGAAAAACATTCCTCTCTGTTAAAGCTTGGCCATTTTAGGGAAGCCATGGGTCTGTCATAAAGCATATTGCTGGTTAAAGCACTTGTGAAAACTTCAAGATAAAATCTCAGTTTAAAATTAAGCCATGTGCATGGAAGTAAGAGGAAAAGCAGCTTCTGGTCCTTTCACTGGATCTTGGACACGAGCTGCTCAGCAGTGTAACTTTGCCCAGAAAAACAAGGTTCTGGGCTTTAGATGCTAAAAGTGCAAGACTGGTATGTTTGCACATACATCACCACAGGACTCCCAGGTCTCACGTTAAGTGTTTATGTCTGGTTGCAATTCCACTCCCATTCATCTAAATTCCACTATGAACTTTAAACAGTTGTCATAGGCCTCACAGACAACAGCAATGATATGATTTTTTTTCCCTATATCATGATGTTATCACAATGTTTTTGTTTATAACCAAAACAAGTAAATCACCAAATGGCAGTTTTAATTTTTAAATAAATCTGACATCCCATTTCTTGTAGGATGCCTTCCTCAATGTCTGGCTTTTTCAGACTTTATGACTGCCTTACTGAACCTGGCAGTCATTCAAGACACCACAACAATATCCTTTCCTTGTCAAAAGGAAACTTTCTGTGGAAGGATCTTCATTGCTATAGACTAAAGACTGATAAATTATAATCTACCAAAGATTTTGTATCCCAGCTGTTTTGATGCTATTTATAACAAAGCTTCCCTTTCTCTTCCCTTTTCAGGAAAATAATAATTCTAATGTGGACCCTGGTGTCCAGCCTGACACTAAGCAAAGTCTGCCAGCTAAAGAATGAAAGCAGCCAGCCAAGCTGTCCTCCCAGTGAGGAGAAGCAAACTCCTCTGAGCATCTGTGGAAGATGTTCACACTCTGACAAAATAAACCATGTCCCTGTTTGGGTATCCGGTCTATTTGGGGCCTGCTCTGTAGATTTTTATCATCCTGGTTATCTTAAATGTAATAACAAAACCTTTATATATGAATAATCCCTTCCCTCACCTCTTAATCATTGGAGGACAAATACATTAACCAAGATGGACTCGGGTAATTCTTTTTCTGCTGACTCCAGGGCCAGTGCTTTGTTCCCAAGAACAAATATTATGACAAGCAGATGTAGCCAGAGTCTTTGTCCTCCAAAAATCCCTCACTTTTCCTAACCAAGAAAAAAAGAAGGTAACAGCTCTCACCAAGCACGTAGCATGTCATCCAGGTTCCCTTGCCAAACATGCCTTGGAGAAAACGGAAGATCAAAAATACAGTAAAATTTGGTGAAAATGCCACTATGATACCACATATCCCAACCCCAAGGCAGGAGAGCAGGTAGATGAGGATTCTGCCATATCTGTTGAGAAAGGAAAAGAAAGTGGAAATCATGAAAAGATTTTTTTTCCCCCCCCAACATTTCATTTTAATGCTAGATCTGAAAGTGCCTTTTTGAGACCAGCCTTTTTCCAAAAGGTAGCTCTCTGAAATTTTGTAGTATTGGCCCTTGGGATATGGAACACTTTTCCCTGTAGTAGTTATCACTGTCTTGACGTCACTAATTCCAAAACTGGTGATGTCCTCACCAGCCCCCATTTTTTTTAGAAAACTGCTTGTCTTTTTGTACCTAAACTATGCCCCATATTTTCCAGTTCAGGTGTTTGATCTGATCAGGTTTTTGATAAGAGCAATTTTTTGGGGGAATTTCTGTTTTAACAAATTAGCCTTCTAATAATAATTACAGCCAGTTCTGTGAAAGTAATTTCTGCTTTAACTACTCTGTGTGATTTTCTAGGTTTGGTTTAGGTTTAGATCGCTTCTTTTCAAAATCTGCCTAATGTATTCAGGAATCTCACTTTCCAGCAACAAACATAATTATGTGCCTGAAGTAAGCCGTAATTTAAAAATAAAAATCTTCCTGTAGATTCATGGATTTGTGTCCTTGGAACACAACTAGATCTTTTCTCTGTTGTTGTTGGGTTTTTAAGAAGAAACTGTGAAAAATGATGCAGCTGTTTATATTACCATAAAGGATTTGCAACAGTATTTGTTTGTTCATTTTGTTCAAAGGGTTTCATGAAAAGAATTAATGCAGGACAAAACCCAGGAAATTTTCAACCAGATCTATTCTTTCGAGTGCTGTCAAGGAGCAAAGAGTGAAATGATCTGGCTGCATCATATTCCCCCAGTGCTGTCAATGAACAACATTCACAGTCCTACACTAGGCTACATTGGGCTTACTACACAAGTACACCTTGACATACTATTTTATTTTAATAATTGGTTGTAATATCTATGCTCTTGCACAGTTTTGAGGTGCTAGTGTCACAATTTCCCAGCCAGACATGGAGCAGAGATACCTTAAGTTAGCCAGTGCCATGGCCTCTTTTTTGCCTTGCTTTTCCTCTTATTACTATATCCCTCGGAAAGATGAGGTTCTCCTTGAAACTACTTTTGTTTGGTAGTTCAAAATTTTCTATCTGAGATGAAGATAAGCCTGTAAGTATTTCTGCCTATGAAGAAGTTGTACTATAATTTATTATTATTACTAGAGACACAAAAGAATATATAAACCAGGCAGAAAGCAATTTACAAACTGAAGAAAAATGCTCTGTCATTGAAATCATCAGTGGTGCACTTGGTGCACTCACCCAATGCACAGGTTGACTACTGTTAAATAGCAGCACAAAGCACAAACAAGGCTCCCTTCTTTACTCTCAGAGCAAGGTAGAGTTCATGGGAGCTCCCCACGCTGGAGTAGGTTAGCTACTCAAGCCTGAATATTACCCACACTTTTTCAGAATCATGGAACGGGTGAGGTTGAGAGGGACTTTCCCCTGGTTTTACCCAGCTCTCACAGAGCTGAGGATTGGTTGGCAAGAGCTGTGGCCTCAGAGGTAGGTACATGAGCACAGCCTGTGAATGGAGAGTTACTCCACTGAGCCCCTTCCTTCTTTCCTCAAGTAGCTGCTTTCTTCATCAATTGTGCCTGTTAATGGTGCCATCCTTCAAGTTAACATCAGTCCCCAAAATTCCTCTGAATGCTTCCTTTTTGTTTCTGTGTACTTCTGCCCTTCCTGGGTCCAGATGTGCACAGGAAACACGGAAAACCACAAGAAAAGCTCATTTCATGGCATTTTGAGGTCCAAACAGACCAGTAAGTACAATTGCATAAAGTTTCCAGCCCAAATCAAATCAAAGATTACATTGGCTGGATTTTGTTGACACCGTTTGGGGAGTTTAATCCAAAGAGTATTTAACCTGCAAAATTCCTGACAGATGCCTATTGCAGGTGATACTGGAAGTGATTTCACCTCCCAACAAACCAAAGGACAGCAGAGCTCATACTGTACCTGTCGGCAGCATAGCCCAGGATGAACGCACCAGCCAGGAACCCCAGATTGAGGATGGCCTGTGAGAGATCCAGCATCCAGGCATTGGCGCACACAAGATCGTACTGTGGGAACAAGGGAGAGGCATAAACACGCAGGTGGGTTATTTGTCACCGTCAGGGCAAAACATTATAGAACCGCATAGACCCACATGGGAAGTGGCAAAGGAAGGGGAAGAGGAAGGGGAAGGGGAAGCTCAAATATGCTTGCTCAATAACAAGCACCAGTAGGCCCATAGCAAGCACTCTTCAAGTGGCCATGAACAGGGAGAGCTCCTCCTTGCCAAAAGGATGCTGCCTTTCATACATCAATTGTCCATATTTGGAAAGCAAATCACTCTTCTGCAAACAACACTGTTAAATATGTTGCCAAGGCAAAGTCCTGACTTTGTTTAGTGTAGAAAAAAGGTCCACAGCTATTACCAGTGAAAACAGCATCTTATAGAAATGGTTTAGTTATTCTTCTTAGGGCCTTCTAGATAAAAGCAAAAACATGTAGTCTCTGAGGAAACTGAAAACAGATCTCAGGTCAATTTCAGGCACATTGAATAAATATTTTCTTGGTATAGCTTTCCCAGACTTTTCTATTCCTTATACTGCAGCATCCATAGCTTCCTAGCATACTAACAGAGATGGGGATGGGGATGGGGATGGGGATGGGGATGAGTGGAGGCAAAGGGAATAGGGAAATGGTTGAGAGGAAGGAAGGAACTAGGAACTGAAAATAGAATGAAATTAAAACAGAGTAATTTTATAGACAGCATGGCATGGGAAAATACTTTAGAGGTTCCTGGAGAATAAAGAAATATTAAGCACCACAGACTATATGGGATTTGGGAGGTTTCAATCCATACCCAAGGTAATCAGTGGAACAATGCGGCCTCAGGACCAAAGGAAGCCACAGACAACAGCAGCTGCCACCATTTACCTAGAGACACCCTTTTGCTTTCGGATGTGAGCTGTAAGAAATTTTTTCATTGTCAACAAGGTGCTGGTTGCTGAAGCACACACAGTGTGCCACATTTGTGCTCACCAGCACATGACAACACCAATACCAGCACATGACAACACCAGTGTTCAAGCACTCTGCTTGAAGGGAATGGCCACAGGGTGGGCTAGAGAAATAGCAGCCTCTTCTGTCATTCACAGTTCTCCAGACCCTAAAATGTAGTGTCATGTGCCCGAGCTCCATCTCAGCCCATCTGCACGCTGTAATGCCCAAAGTATTATCTGGGCCTGAGGTCTCAGAAGTGCCTATACAGGACACACAAGGGGCACCTCATAGGTCTCCAGCCTGATAGATATCCCACCTCCACTGACTTTAAACAAAGCCATGGTTTTGATGTCAACTCCATTACTCCAGGAAGCCTGACTGGCCACCTTTCAGCCACGTCGAGCTATGAGCACCTGGCTTCCACTTCTGTAAATCTTGAGCAAAAGCTGCAGAAACCTCTAAGAGGAATAAAACCTCCTCTCAGCTGTCATACTCAAGGGCAATTGAAATGCTTTCTTAAAATAGCCTGAATATGGAGCAGTACATTCAGATTTCAAATGCTGCTTAACCTCTTGCTTTTTGAAGTTATGACAACCCTGGCAAATAGTATCAAAAGATATATCTTTGGAGAACAGTGGGGATTTATGAGAATGACCATTAAAAGAAGATTTTTAAAACACAATGCAATTGCCTGTGCTGATGCCAGAAGCTGGGACTCTCCTTGACCCCTTTTCAAAAACTGTATTTATTTTTAAATTATTTGATCTCTCCTTACTGTAAACAGGCAAGGAATAAACTATCATGAAAGAAGGCAGGAGAGCAAATGCATGCCAGAAAAGAAGAGGAAAGTGTCTTTAATGGAAACGATTCTTTCATCTGTACAGCAATTTCCTATGATTTATGCAGCTGCTGAAACTATCTCTACACTAACAATATCATCAAATATTGTATATATTCTGGGAAATACGAACATACAGGAAACTTCTTAGGAGTTATGGGCTCTTCCTGAAGGTTAGTGACAATATACTAATCTCCTAAGTTAGTCCTGCACCTTGTCACTTTCTAAGTATTTAAATGAATTCTGGTACAGATAAGCACTTCTGTTTGCTTGACGTAACATCTAGCATTGAAGTCATCACCCTGCTAATGTAATGTTTTTCATTTGCAAACATAACCTTTAGAGGGGAATGTAACCTTTAAAAGAGAATTGAACACCCCGCAGAGATCTTTTCGTTATCCAAGCTGCCTGTCAGACCCACTTCACTGCTTCAGCTGTGACCTGGCTTGGTTGTGCCTGAAAGTTATCCCTATACACATCCCTTGGACAAAAATCATCGGCAAGTTTACCCACGTTTTCAGACTGCCTCCAGTTAGTCCTGAGTCCTCCTGTATGACGCCCCTACCAAACAGGTCCCACGTTCCTTGCTAGCAGCCTCCACAAAAGGTAGTGAGTGGCATGGGGGCTCCTCTCTGTTTCTGAACGTTCAAATGCCCATCCATGCACGGCCTGGTGTTTACACTTCTAAAAATGCTAAAGCATTTACTGCAGTGCTAGTGGGTGGGGGGAGAAGGATATGAAAAAGTAAAGTAAAGCCTTAGGTTTTTCTTCCCCGGATCTTAAGCCCATTTGTTGTTCTGTAGAGCGCTGGCTACACCCTAAGTGACCCTGTTGAGCCCAGCTAGCTGGCTCCTCACTGTAACCACCAAGCAGGTGATCTAGCTCAGGGGGCCAGCTCCAGCTAAGGGCACATCCTCTTCCTGGCATTGCCGTGCTCTCAGCCAAGCCTCTCACTGCTCTAGTGCAGGCGCCCAGCACAGCCCCGCTACTCACCTCTGCATTCAGTCCTGCCCCACCGCAGGATTTCTATCCACTATAGGACACAAACCATTGTGCACCTGAGCACAGACCCTTTCCATTTAGGGAGCTGACTAAAAAATTGCCCAAACTGGTGAACACTTCCTCACTCCTTTTCTCTCAGCCTTGACGATGAGCTGCCATTGTAAGGAGAAATGGGGTGCTGCCATCAAAGACAGGCAGCAGGAACCAGCTCCTTCCAGACATTCCTCTATAATGTCCTTAACAGATGGGAAAAACAGTTCTGTCCTCCCTGCCAGCCTTGCAGCCCATGCAGCCATCCACTGATGGTTGGAAATACATCCCTGTCATGAACGTCTGCATACCTGCCAAGGCTTGGACACCAACAAGATGCCAGATTCACAGAAGCAGTGGCATGACTGGAAGGAACAGTGCTGGTGTGCTTCACTGATCTACAAAGGAGCAGCAAACCACCTGAGTGAGATTTCTCTGGGAGAAGGAAGAGGCTTTGCACTGGCTCCCTGTAGCTCATCAGTGGTGTAATCACTGTAAGGAGGAGTGGCAACTGGATGAGCTTGTACATGACTAATGACTGGGAAATATGGGGCTGGGGCAACTTCTCCTTTCTTCGTAGCTTTGGAACAAGGCAAACATTTTCCATTTGAGTTTGACCTACAGACTAACCACAAACTTGTAATTCCTGGTACTTGAGAGACCTTTATTCACTTGAGCACACATATCCCTGGAGAAATACATTGTTTTAAATCACAACATGCCATTAAAAGCTCCTCAAAATGTAGCAGCCTTGTGTAGGAGTTTTGAAGAGCTTTACTGCCTGTTACAATTAAATTACAAAGCAATGGTTTAAACTCCATGATCAATAAAGTTTTACAGTGATTCCCCAGCCCATTTGCAGCAGCATGTCCAGAGCCCAGACACACGTTTTAAATGGCATTCATACAAGTGACCAAAAAGAGTTTGGTTTACCCTTTCACTCCCAGTGACAAATGTTTCAGTGAAATATTCATAGTTTAAGGAAACCCAGGGAGATGCTGACTGTTGCTGTGTGTTCTTTATTTGTTGCTGGGCAGTTCTTCTCTTCTGTCCACTGGCCTTTCAAACTTCCGTCTTTCCCTCACCCTTACTGCAACAAACCCCTCTGCAAGTGCATGCAGTGGAAAGGGAGAAATTACCTTCTTTTCCTCTTTCTGTTAAAGCTTCTGTGAGAGTGCTAAGGGATGAAGCAACTGTCCTTCTCCGTGTCTTGTTTTGAGCTGAGCACTTAACAGGAAAAGAGGAGTGGGTCACTACCGTGCTCCCAGGGTACTGGGGCTCAGAGCCTGAGGGACAGGTTAGCTTTGAAAGCTTTCTAAGTTTCTCTCCTGTGCGTGACTGAAGGCCCATGACCTTTGTGTCCCTGCCACTGGGATCACCTCATTTGCTGAGTATCCTAGGACAAAAGACCTGTTCTGTAATTCTCCTTTTTCTCTGCCTCTTCAGGGCCAAAGAAGGAGAGAGGTAGAGAAACTCTTCATCTCCTAAGGGAGAAAAGCAGCAGCTGTCCTCAAAATAAGAAAAAATTGAACCCCCAGCTAGTACCCGTGGGTTTGATGGCAGTGGAAAAAACACAGCCCCACTGGCACAACTCCCGCAAGCAACTGCTCCAGCCCCTCCCATACAGACAAATCTTAGTCAGAGCTTCATGAGAAATTCAGCAGTTGCTGCTCCCTCTTCTCTCTGTGTGCCCTTTTCCCTCTCCTAATTAATATTAATCCCACCATGACAGTGGAAATAAGACAGGATATACTGCCATGCCAATAACAACAGTCACACTAGATCAACAATTTGAGGGTGAATTGAGTTGTTTATTCCCTTGGAGGAGGATAGCAGAGGGACCAGCTGTGCTTTCTCCATCCTGAGTTTGACTGACATGTTACCTCCCTCTCTCAGGGACTGTAAAAACTATGAGTCAAACATTATTTTTCTCCTTACAGGTTTCTCTGAAAATGCTGACTGGTATTTTCTGAGATGGCTGACAAGCTGAGAGGTAAGAAGACTGATTCCCAGCAGGTGCAATAGGCTTTGTTGAGATGATTGTTTGTCCACCTCACACCTCAGACTTTGGCAACAAATTATTTTTCGGTCTCAAAATGACATCATCTACAGCATGAAGACTTGCTGCAGACAGGACATATTGGGATCTGTCCCTTCTGCTCACCTCCTGCCAACAAAGGCTGAAATAAATGCTGTCTAAAATATGCCCAGCTGTGCTGTAGCTGCTGATGACCACATAGACCTCCTTCTTCCTTTCCTCCAGTACCTCAGGCCATTTCACTGCACTCTCAGTTGTAACTCATGCCCATGGCTCGAGGAGTCATTAGTGCCAAAAATGTCTGAAGAAAATGGCTCTCCCTTTGCACACTATTTCCACACTATTTACCTCTCAGAAAGTGCTAGATTTGTCTCCTCAGGAATAAAAGCACACAGTGCCAAAGCCCAGCAGTATTAAAGATCAGTGACCCCATCTTCAGCATAGTTTCCTGGAAAAATTAGGTTTATTGACTTCAGTATGTCTTGGGTACATGAGTCCTTCGCAAGGCTCACTCAGCAGGAATTGGTAGGCAAAATACTTCCTGTTGCAAGTGCTACAGAGCTCAGGGGGTGATCTGGACTCCCCTCCAGACCCCTGGGCCAGAGCATGAGATTGTGGCCCCCAGTCCACTGCAGCCTCCCAGCACACCTGTTGTTTCTCCATCTCCATCCACTGCACAGAAACACGGCCCTTCCCTTCCCTCCTCCCTCTAAAAGAGCTGCTGCTGTCAGCAACCCTCCCTCCTGAGCAGTGCCAGCCACCTGCTGGGACCAGCATCATTTCAGATGGCACCAGCTGGCATGAGCCAGGAATTGATTTACCTTGGTAATTTACCCTGTCAGCTTCCCTCTGCAAGAAAAATCTGAGAAGCCACTGCATTCCCATCCTGCTGCTGACGCAGTTTCACAGGGAGATATGCAAGACACACTCAATTAAACTGGAGCAGATTGCACTGGGCCAAGGTCCTCTGCACAGATCCACCACCTCAACACAGCTGTGTCTCAAAATGATATCTCGAAACCTTTATGTCAACCCAGGCCTGGCTTGCTCAATTCTAACACAGTGTAGGTTTGCTCAACTCTAACTCTGTGTGTGCAGCACCAGTGACAACTTTCTCGAATCTGGATTGCCCTCACAGAAAAGCCTGACCCAAAGCAATGGAGCACAGAGACCCCTGGCCATGTCACTGCAGAAGTAAGGACCTATTCTCAGAGCCTGTTGGACATCAAAGGAAGATTTTAAGAGGGAATTTTTAACAATACTGTGTTGCCCAACACTAGAACAAGGTAACTGGCTTTGTCATGTGTTGCTCCTGTGATGATTTCTTAATACAAGTCGTCCTTCTCCTCAAATGCTGAAGGAGGAAAGTCCTGTACATGCTCCCAGAACCTGACTGTACCCCAACACTGAGACTAAGGAGTCCTGCAGCAGTCAGTGATGCAGCAGGCACCCCAAATATTACTTACAGAGAAGTGTGTGCTTTTTATCAATCCATACTCCCCTTTTATCCTTTCCTTCCTTCTGCTGATGCTACTGTGAACACCTCTGCATAAGACAACTATCTAAGGTGAGAGAATGGCCAGTGAGCATCATGAGCAGTGAAGTCAGGTACCACAATGCCATTTGTTTCACAGCTTCTCATAAATCAGTCCATCCAGCCACATGATTTAGCTTAGGAAGTTTGCTCAGAACTTATTGCAGCTGTGGTTTGGCTGCCAGACCTGTGGTGTGATATGACATCTTTTCTCAGAGAAGGCTTTATATATCTGCTTTTGCCCTCTGAATCCCTGGTCACACTGCAAATCCACACTGGATCTGTGCTTGCCATAGGCGTGGAAGGACTTCAGTACTATGACTTTTTCCTCCCTCCTCTCTCTTTCTCCCTGAGACTGTTTTGTAACTCATCCTTTTAACTTTGTCTACCTGATCACTTCCACTGTTGATTCAACAAGACATGCCAGAAATCTTGAGTTGAAAGAAACATTTCTGCACACATGGGCAAAATGAAGCATTTACAAGTAGATGGGTAAGAAAAGAAGTCTTTGATGAGCTAATTAAACAGAGCCTAAATTGAGTCATGGTTCATTAGAGACTCAGCTGGGCAAAAAGAGACTAAATTTAATCTGGGATTTAAATTGTCTTTACTGGATATATAACTCATTAATAAGATATCAAGCCCCTTTTAGTAGCTGATCTCAGAGCAATTGAGTCAGGACATGCATGCCACAAGCTTCCTTTTTAGATGAAGAAATCAAGCCTCATGGGATATGATTTATCCAGAAAATCTTGCAAAACTGGGAAGAAGTTCCAAGTGGCACAGGTCACAGCCCAGCAGCCTCCATCCGAGGTGGACCTGGCCAGCAAGACTATCTCTAGGAGTCACAGTGACACCGATGGTGAGACTTGCTGCCCTGGCACAGGGGAGAGACAGTTCCAGACTGTCATTCCTTGCAGACTGTTACTCCACGGTTTTCCCATTATGTACCTTTGGGAGCACAGGTGGGGAGTGCTTTCCCCAAGCATCCTTCATCCCTCCTCCCTTCCCTGGCCCTGAAGGGTCTCCCCAGAAGAGAAGAGGAAGAAAGTGACGATGGGTGAGGTATTTCCCTGAGAACACTGAACCTTTCACTCCCGTTTATTGCTGCAAGACAAATACTGGTTTCCTTTTCCCATAGCTGTACCCATCACTGCTGGAAAATCACAGTGGCTCTGTCAGATACACAAAGTGATGCCATAAACTGACTCTGAGCATGATCTTACAGACACAACCTACATGCTTTCACCTGTAGCAAGGCTGAAGGGGGAAATAAAAGGGATAACAGCAGAAAAGGAATCTCTATGTTTTTATTTTTAAGGTCTAACGTCTTGCAGTCCCCCAGCAGAAGTACCTTGGAGATGGCAGTAATAAACTTCCCACCACATCCATGTCCCATGGATTGTTCCAGAGCCAGGCTGCAGCTCCCAGGCACCATTTGTCCTCCTGCCCACCCAGCCCGGCCTTCCACTGCCAACACGGGCAGAGATACATCATTATTACGGACCAAAGTTTGACACCAGCTCCCTGCATGTGATTTGCAGGCCTCTGAGCAGCCTTGATTTCACCAATCATATACAAAAGCCGGTTCTGAACCTTTGCTCGAGGGCCAGTCAGGTGCTCTGATTTCTCTTCTCCTGAGCACAGACCCTGGCTAAAGCTGCTCAGGTTGCATGCAGTGCTCAGGGAGTGGACAGCCTGAGGTCTGCAAGTGGATACAGCAGTTCCAGCTGGACGGGAAAAGGATGATAAATTGAAAGGGTGGGATAGGCATCGCTTTTCAGTGTTTGCTCAGGGCTTTGCCTGCTGTGCCCTGCTCTGTGTTTCGGAGGACACAGCTCCAGTGCAAGCACCCAGTTAAAAGCACAGCGGGAGGCTCATGAGACAGAGAGGAACCAGAGCCCTCAGCTGTGCTGACACATTTTGCAGTGCACCTTGATGATTTCTGAGCCAGTCCTTCTAAGCACACTTTATATTTTTCATCACTGCCTGGATGGCAATTGCTGTCAGAATGACCCTGACATGCACACTCCTAGTGTGCAGATTGTATTTTGGAGCCAAACCACAGCACATCCACGGCACAATTACAGATTACACAGAGGATCTCCTAGGAAAGAATCTTCAATGGCTTTTTGCAGCCTTGTTAAAAAATCACTGCACTTGCTAGTGCTTACCACTAGTGATAATAGCCTGCTGTTCTCTGACACGGATATTGAGGAAAAGCTGAGTGTTAGCATCGGGCAAAAACATGTGTTTGTTTTGCTTTTTTCTTTAGTAAGCACAATCACTTCTGCTGACTCCTGCCAGATCTCAGATAGGCAGTCTGCCACCTGTTGTTTTCTATTACCTGCAAACTTAAATATTCAGTACTGGAAACACAGAGAAAAGATAATCTACATTGATCCAGGTCATAGAGTACACCTGGAATTTACACCACCAAAGTTGCTGGCCCGAAACTGAGCAGCAGGAGCCTCAGCTGCAAGGACTTAACTCCTTGCTTTGACATTTCTAGACAGACAGAGCAATATCTCTGCAGTGTATTTGGCTTTGCGTGGCCACTTTGGCTTTGGACAGCCACCTTTCATATCAGCTCACCTTTCCCTGAAAGCTTGATGCCGGCACTTGATCATAGTCATTGTCCCGATTTGCTTGTGACTCAAAATGAAATAAATCTGGAAAGGAAAACCAGCCAGCAAAGCAACGATCCTTGCATTGGCAATCCCATTTTACTGCTGCAATCCCACACCAGGATAGACACCACTGATTAGAGGATGAGTGTTTTCCTTACCTCGCTGATGATGGATGAGTGGGGCTGTTCATAGACCCAGTTATCGTGGCAAGGGGCGAGTGGCAGGTTGCCCGTGCTGTGATTGCCATAGCGGGCGAGCGGGCTGGTGCAGCTGACAGAAGTGTCCCAAGTGACATCCAGCCTCTCACACTCCCCACTGACGGACTCGTTCCCCAGGTGCAGGGGCAGTACCGTGAAGTTTCGTTCATCTTCCAGTGTCCAGCCACATCGGTCACTTAATTCAGCTGCCCCAGGGATCCTGCACCAGAAGTTGCCTGGTGTCCGCCCAAGGAAAACTACGCTGGCGAAGAGGGAAGAAAAAGTTATGCCTGTCTGGCTAAGGAGGAAAAAGACCCTCTTTTGAAATCTTCCAAATTCCCCAGCCTCCTTCAAAACCTCATCAAAAGATGGCATTATGTGAGGTGATCTGTCCACTCGCAGCAGCCCGAGAGATGGCAGAGTTTTCTTTCACACTTCGCATCGGCTGCTGGCACTTCCTACAAACGGGACGGTCTCGCCTGCCCTCGCTCCTCTCTTCTCATGTGCACACACAGACAGACAGACAGACAGGCACGGAGACACGCGGGCGTGCGGTGCTGCGGGCGGCATGAGCGGAGCGGGAGCGAGGCGCGGCTGCGGGCGGACATGCAGGCGCACACCCGACACACGCCCAGGCACACTCGGGGAGACTCAGGGCACGACAAAGGGCACCGGGCTCACACACGGCCGGGGAGGAGTGCGAGCTGAAGCGAACAAACAGATTGTAGGAGAGGAGGGGCGTGCATTTCCTATTCATCCCGAATGTTAAACAGCTTATGTAATAAACCCGGTTAACTCCTTCGGGACGGGCGAGCCGCAAAGACCAGCTCCCGCAGCGGCTGCAATAAATTAATGGGTGCAAGGACAAAGCTGAGAGTTAAATCGGAAAGGGCACAGACGCTGTTACAAAAAGCATCAGTGAGTGATGCAGGCTCTCTGCATGATGGCAGAGGCAGCAAGAAAGATCTTTTAAAAGACCTATAGTCTTTCCTTCCACAAAGAGAAATTAATACGCTGGCAAAGTTTAATTACTTCTCCAAGGTACTACTTCAGCATCTGTACACACTTAATTTGCAAGGGTCTTTTCCTTCTGTAGCATAAATGAAGTGAAGGTCNTTTTGCTATTTTGTAGTACTCAAACTTAGAGGCCATGAATGTATCCCCTTTGGGTCCAGGTGGAGATGGGGAACACTCTGATGGCTGGTTTCAAACAAGAGAAATTCTTTTATCCCAACAGGGCTAACTTGGAAGTCAATCATGCTGAGATGTGGAAGGTGATAATGTTTATTCCGACAGCTTCCAGTGACTGGTGAGGAGACTGTCTACGTAGGGAACACCATAAAGACAAGAAATGGGGACAGAACCTGATAATCAGGCTGTGTGCTGCTCTCACAGGTCCAATCAAGGGTGTATTAAAACTCCACTGCTCTTCAAGCCTCACCTCAATAAAAAAATATTGGTTTTACCCCTGTCGAATATTACCATATAAACATAGAACTGTTTGGGTTGGAAGGGACCTTGGAGATAATCTAGTCCCAACTCCCCTGACATGGGCAGGGACACCTTCCACTATTACACAGAGAATATTAACTCAACTCTGAATCATGAGGATTAGTCCTTAGTCCGCTGTATGGCATGCATCAACGTAGCTGTGCCCAGTATTCCACCTCTTTCAGAAATCCATTGGTGTAATAACTGTGGCCACCTCTTTGCTAATCAGTGAAGCTAGACCAGATTCAGTTGAGGGAGAATTCAGTCCGCTATTGCAATCTTGCTTTTGGAGTTACTTTCTTTCCCAAAAGAAAGCATGGTTTAGTAGTCCATTGTCAAAATTTCACCCATCCCTGTCCATTAAGCTCTGGTTATGCACAGCACATGCATGGCAGTCTGTCACACCGGAAGCCAGAAAGCCTGAGAGAGACCAGCACTACGATCACGGCAGAGGATATCTGGGATTCTTCCTGAGATTCCCTGCAGCTACACTGCTGGTCATACAGGCAAAGACTCATTCAGTAAAATAATTTCCACCACCTGGCACATGTAATTTCACAGCAACCTTGTTTTTTCAGTGTTAACCTGTATTTTAAGTTCTCTGTCCAAAACCAGCTCAGCAGTATTTGCCACCGTATCAGTGTACTGCAAGACTCCAGTTTGTCAAAGAAATCTAAAATATCCCAGTGACAGATGCATGAGAGTGTGCATTAGTGCATTTATTCTACAGCAAGCAATTCCTAGCTTCTGCATGGTTTTCCTGGAACTTCAGCTTCATGTGCTGTGAGAGCTGAGCACATCTAAGGACAGGAAGATGATGGGTTTGTACACAAAGCCTGTAACTTCATGAAAGAATGCCTTTAAATCTTTGAGAACAGATCTCTGGATCATCATTTTAAACATTCTATCCTATGCATATAGTAAAAAATGATGCTTTTTAATACTGGGAAAATCCAAGGAAGATGTTGACTGATGAGAAGGGTAGAAACAGTAAAAATAGATGTGGAGAACAGAAAGAAGGAGAGGAAGAGTGTAAAGGGAGTAAGCCAGGGAAAGAGCAGATGCAGAAGTGGTGATGAAAGGGGAGTAGAGAAAAAAGAGATATAGAAGTACAGCTAAATTACAATCACAGGCATCTTCACTTGGAGCTCTGTTTAGCAGCCCAAATGTCACAGCTATTTTGGACACGGAATGAAAACGATGTAGTCTAGAGAGGAAAGCACATACGCTCCCTGTACACATGTGGCACTAGACTAGCATTTATACCTGCCTGGATGACAGCATGAGACATTTTCATCAATACCTACTCTGACTGAATCCTGGAAAGTTAAAACTTTACTGCAACATCCTGGATAACCTCTGCCAGTGCATCAGATAATCACTTAAAAACCTCAAAGTCCTTCTTGGAACACTGTCAGCAGTGGGGCAGTGACATCACCCAGTTTGCAGGCACTTGAGGGCACCATCCTACGTAGCAGCACTGATAAAGTTATGCAGTTCCATGATAAGGTTATGCAGAAAACCACGACCTAGGTTTAAGGTCCATACAGCCACATGTCTCTTGCTAAATGAAAGAGTGCCTGTGAACAAGTGTGGGCAGCAGTCATCCACCCTTCGCTTATCTTGTGTGATGCAATTTCATATTGTACCAAATATTTTTCCCCCAGACTAAACTGCTAAGACTAGATAGCCCTAAGCAGCAGGGGTGCAAACCAGTCAGCTTCACACGTAGGGCCAGGAGACTGCCTACACCAGCCTTTTCTTCCATGCCCGATGCCAGAAGAAGGGGTGGGGATCTCCACAGGCCTGCACCTGGGGACTACCTGAGCCTCTGCTCACTGGTGACCCCACAGCAGAGACTGCAATAGGGAACCAGGCGGTAGCAGCTCGAAGTGTGTTGCACAGATGTTAATGGCAAGGCTTGGCTCACAGCAGAAGATGGCAGGAATTAGAAAGGATATCAGAGCTCAGTTTTGGAGATTAAATAAACAGTGGATTTTTTAAGATCAGAGTGAGACCACTTTATGGGGCAGTTAGAGATGTTGAGGCTCCCCTCTCTCCATGTACACATGGTACAATTACATTCCAGGTCAGGACGCTAAATTACATGTAGCTTTTTCTCTGACAGTTGCCTTATTTTGGCTTTTGTTGCTGTTGGCTTTTTTCCGTTCACTTTATTAATCTTTCTTCTTCCTCCCACACCCACTTTCATCTTCTTCTTTTATCTCCCTCTTCCTCTTCTTCCAGATCTCCTCTTTTTCTTTCTAAAAGGTGGAAAATGCACTCAATGAAATATGTCCTTTCCCAGGCCTCCAGATCAACTTAGTTAGCTGTAGGCTGAATTTGAGACATGGGAAAAGCCAAATTGAATCAACAGGGTTTCCACCTTTTGGCAATCCATTAAAGCAATGCACAGTACATTATACTCCCCTCCCTCACTGTTTCCATGGACTGTAAGCTATTTTTACAATCTTGATCCCAAGAACAAACATAAATAAATAGTACTTGGAACTGTAGAATACAACAGCCAGGGGAATCTGTACTCATTGCTGAGACAGCAGCTGAAACAGCAGAGGAGAGTAGAGACATGGGGAAAGAACAGCAAATCAAAATGAGGGGAGAAAAAAACACGGAGTGTGAAAGGAAAAGCAAAACAGTAGCAGAGGTTCCTGTTTCTCATCATAGGATAGGAAAAATCAGACCAGTAGTGACCACTTTGAAGACTGCCTGTATCTGTCATTTTGAGGAAGCCATCCTAAATCTGCAGCGTGTGCTCATTCTCACACCCTCAGCTTTTCCTCCCTCTGCCAAGGTGCAGAAGGTGGGGGTCACATGGGGTTTAGGTGCCAACAGCCCCTGGGGCTCCCCCAGGCTCATCCCCTCTGCAGCCACCAGATCTCCCTCCCTGACACCTCACACCTTTCCTTGCACAGGCTCGCTCTTGGGGTGAAGCCATCTCTGCTCAAGGCAAACAAGATCCTGCTGGGTCCCAAACCCAGCGCTGTTTCATCCCCGTGGTGGTTGCATACCACTCCTCTTTGCCTGTTGGAGAAGGTCAGGTACCACACATTTGGGTGCTTGCAGATGATGGCCTTCCTCACTGACGATGAGCATACTGGGGGAAAGCAGCAGAAACGTGTCTCTGCACGCACGTGTGGGAACACCTGCTTGCCAGGATTTCAGCGCAGGATCTGAGACAGGCTGGGGAACCAGAAGGCCTCACCAGCTTCTTCAAGGACAGCTGAAGGAGAGGCAGCCAGAGGAAAAAAGGGTTCCTACACACCCATTTTTATAGTCTATATGTGGCTTCCCTCATCACTTTTCTTTTCACCTGGTCACCCTGGAGGCCAGTGAAGAGGTGACATCAGGCTCTACCTTCCTGCTCAGATAAATACGCTGTAATTCCACAGCATGTTTACCAAGATCCTTGCTAATGATTCAGAATAAGCAAGCATTTCAGCCATAAGATAAGACAAGCCAAGTTCACCAGAGGATATTTAACACAATGGAACAAACAAGGTATATTTCCAGAGATGGCTGTAAAAGCCTAATAAAATGAAAATGTTCCCTCTCATGTTATCAGACAGGTGTAAATCACAAGGTTGCTTCCTCTCTCAGCTGCACTTGCCTCAAGTTCTGCTCGGATAAAGTCAGAAAAAATCACATCGGTTTTGTTTCTGATTCCTCATTGTTGCATATCCTTCCCCTATGACTCAGTTTCCATTAAGCTTGGAAGCCAACATTTTGAAATACTAAAAGAAGGAATTTGCTTTAAAGTTTCTGGATCCATTTTAGAAGAGTAAAGATGAAACTTTTAAATCTTATCAAGGGTGGTATCAGTGCAATGAAGAGTTCTGAGAGTGCCCCTCTCTATCCATATGCTTCCCTAGCTATTTCTGAAGCAGGAATTCTATTTAAAAAGGAAAGAAAAAACCCTCCCAGGGTTTTTAATATTAGACTCTATTATCTACTTTCATACTGTTTCTCAGTTTTACTTTTATACTCAGTATTTCCAACAAGTCTTTTTTTTGGCCTTCCTATTGCATTTTTTTTGCTGAGAACTCTCGAGAGTGTAAAAGACTGTTAAGGTGTCCAGTGTAACAAAAATGCCAGCATTCATACATATGAGAAGAAAGTAACAGAGAAATCCACCTAGACCACTACTGTCCATCTTATGGGCAGCTTTGGGTAGAAGCAGTATGATCTGATGTAGAAGGGAATTCAGGTTCAAAATACCCCATGAGCCTTAACGTTTAGTAGATCAAATTCTACATGGGAGAATTAATATACATTTCATATTTATGTGAAAAACAATCTAATCTCAACAGATTTCTTGTTTCTGTCTTTCCCAGACAATAGCAAATTACTTTTAACACCACTGAAAAAGAACTGAGAAACAGCTCTGCAGAAACTAAAAAAGCTGCAGGATCAGGGTGAGGTCAGAGCAGCAGCAGAGACCCAGCACACTCCAAATGGACCAGTGAAAGTTCAAGTCACCCTGGAAGTATGGGTGGGAACTAGTAATTCCTCAGTGCCTTTTTCTATTCTGTCATTGTTTTTGGAAACCCTTAGCAATTACAATCTATTTATAGTTCACTCTGGTTTTTTAGTTTATCTCTGCTATAACATGGTGTCCTAACTGCACAATACCAAGCCAAAGGAATTCTACACAGCTGGGTTCTCACCTCCTGCTTTATTAGCATGCTTTATTAATAGGAAGAGGGACCAGACTACTCTCATCAGGCCACTTAGCTGGATGAACGTGCTCTCTGTTCGTGATCCAGCTCTTAGCACACTACTTAAAATGGGCATTTTGGGGTATGTGGCCCTACCCCAGGGTACTTCAGTTACTCAGTTGTTTTAACATTTATTTTATTTTAAATGTCAGTGTATTTATTACTGATATTTTTAATGTCAGTATACTATTTATAACAGGATTTATTATAAATCTCCTTTGCTAGTGAATGTTCCAGAGTGTATTTGAGTGTATTTAAGAAAAAAACATAAAGATGTAAATATCTGATTTGGAGACGCAAAGCAAGAATGATTCAACAAATTCAAAAATGAAGGAATTGTTTACATTGGTCTAAGATCCCCAAATCCTGAGCAAAGAGATGAACTGAAACAAAGGCCGTTCAAGCTGAGTGTATGTGAAAAGGGTGCAGCAGTTGTATGGATTTTCCCATGAAACAGTTCTGCAGTAGCTGGATGGAAAGTGTAACACCTGTATCATGGGGAGCTGGCCCAGGTAAAATAATGTAGGTGGCAAAGGAAGTCCCTGAGATTAATTCTGTGTTTCCATGCTGAGCTTTCAGTCACCAAACCAAGGCCTTAACAGAGCACCCTGGGTAACGGGAGTGCAGTGATCAGGAAACCTGGGGAGGTGGTCCCTGGCAGTGTCACTACGATGCAGCAGGCAGAAAGTCCTGGGCACCAGGAACTGGAAGGCATCGTCTACAAAAGACTGTTCTTCCTGCGGCAAGGTTGCTCCTCTTGGCAGCTGGTCTCAGCAGAAGGAGTGCAACCCTTGGCTCAGCCCTTGCAGCCATGCAGTAGCCAAGAGCTGGGGCTGCTGGATGATGAAGTGTTGGCACAGAGACCAAACGGGACAGGGAGCCCAGCAGGCGTTCCAGGAGCCTTTTTATTATTTTATTCAGGCATCAGTCTCATTTACAGGGATGAGACCCAAGAGATGGTACAAGGCTCACGCTGCGCAGGCAACCAAGGATTTCCTTGTTACAGAGCATTCTTAGAAGTCTTTTAGCCAATAGCATGCTTCTAAAGTTTATAGACAACTGTTCTATCCAATCATTAAAAGTGCACGTACATCTATGTCAAACAACGCTTGTTTGTATGCCTTATATAATAATGCACAATATTCCATTATTAAGCTTAAAACTTAACTATCTTGCTAAGCATATTTTCTGCAGCCTCAAGATCTATCTGGGCCAAGCTCTAACCATTGCTTAACGTCCTTGCCTACTATATAACTTCTTCTATCTTCAGGCTCTTGCAGTCACAGCTAAACCTAAATTCTTTGCTTTGTTTCTGAAACCGTTTTTCTCACACCACCCAAGAGCCTTCCTTACCTTTTTGTGTTTCCCACAATGAAGGGACAGTATCAACCACAGACAAGGGATGGCACCACTGCTCCCCCAGCTCCATGCTGGCCAGCTGCAGTGGAATGGGGAATTTGGGAGGTCTTGTAAAGTCTGGGATGGTGCCATTTACTGCCAGGGTGGGTAGCATTCCTTGGATCCAAGCCCACCATCCATCCTTCAGGGGAGCCAGTATTTCTAGTCCCACATATCTGCTCCTCTGCACTGAGATGAAGAGATGGGGAATGGACCAATTTCAGTAAACAAAAAGTTCCTGGACTAACTGCCAGCTCCTTGAAACTTAGATTTAGGAGACTTATTCAGAGATGAACTTCATGAAAAAATTATTTAGAGGATTAGTTCATATGGTATTTTTAGCAAAATGATAGCTGAAGAAAAGCAAAAAGGGCTTACTTTGGGTTTGTTTAATAAATGAAAAGAGCAATGATTTCCATATATGCATCGGTACAGCAGCTGGCACCATCCTGACCCCACAAATTAATATCCTCCTCCAGTCCTGTCTACAACAGCGAACTGCTCCTGGGCCAGCAGAGACAAGGAGACGTTTATGTTTCTGCATAGCAAGCGGGCACCAGCATGGACCTCATTCTCTCCTCATCTGCAGGACTGCGGATTTCACCACCTTCCCATGGGGTTAGGAGGAGCAGAGCCTCTCCCAGCCCACCCAGTGCAGGCTGGCGGAGTAGGGATGCAAGGTGTTACACACACTGGAGCAGTTTGTGCAGCTGAGGAAGGCTGTCCGTCACACCCCTCATGCTTGGCAGGTCCAGCTGTCACTCTCTCAGCCTTCATCCCAGCCTGGGGGACGTTTAAAGGCAACTTCACCAAACTTCTTCTGCTTCAAAATCATTCTTCTTCCTTCCTCTCAGCAGTATGATTAAAATGACAATTTGTACTAAAGAACAGGAATGCCTCATTCAAATTCTTCCTGATAACAGCTTTTGCTCAGATGGGGGGCACTGCTAAGCAATGTCAGCTTTCAACAAGGAAGAGCCTTGTTTATCTTCTGGAAGTCTAATGTGTTCCCAGCTAATTCTTCACTGATTTTGCTATATCCAGGAAAGTTTCTCTCTTGGTTTCTCCATCACATGGTTCTTTGTTCTAATATTATTCTGCTCCACTTCCGTTTCCCTTCCTCTGAGAATGAACCTTTCAGGAAAACCCTGTTTGCTTCTGGACAAAACCAGAAACTTGAAAACATCTGTGTACAATATGAGAAATCGCTGCTCCCACTGCTCTCCTGTTGCATAAAGCCAACAGTCCAGGAGGAAAGTCTAGCCTTATGTGACCAACATAAGGAGGCCTCAGGCCTTGCAACCACAGTCCCGTTTGTGATCCCTGAGAATTCATACTGTGCCAAGATTTTCTAGAGATTCATTGGCTCGGGCTATGTCCAGACTTCTGTGTACAGAGTTTTTTCCAAGAGAGGATTAAAGCACATTCTTAAGAAGCATGATTTAAGAGGCAATGGGCACAGGCTGAACCACAGGATGCTCCTGCAGAACATGAGGATACCCCTTTCTAGTGTGAGGGTGACGGAGCACTGGAACAACTGGCCCAGAGAGGTTGTGGAGTCTCCATCCTTGGAGATACTAAAAAGCCATCTGGGAGGGATCCTGGGCAACCTGTTCTAGGTGGCCCTGCTGGAGCAGGGCGGGGCTGGAGCAGGTGATCTTGAGAAGTGCCTTCCAGCTTCAACCAATCTGTGATGATTCTGTGTTTCTTTTTCCCTGCAAAGCTCCAAGCAACAGCAGTCTATGTCACCTGTGTGCTTAGCCATTCCCCTGGAAATACAAGTTGGGTTTGTCTGACTTCACCTCTGCTTTCTTATGCTTTTGTCAGAAAATACTGTGTGTATGCAAAAAAAGGTATGGGAGTGCCAAATAGCAAAATTATTCCTGTTGTCTGCATGCTGTGGGGCTGCCACACCAGTTTTGTTCACCAGGCAGTGGGTCTAACCCCCATGGTGCCCACAGAGATCGTCACACTCATACCTGAGATAGACAAACCTTCACTTCCCTCCAGGCTGTCCCAGAATCATTAAATCTTAGAATGGCTTGGGTTGGAAGGGACTCTAAAGATCATCTAGTTCCAGCCTCCCTGCCATGGATGGGGATGACACCAGGTTGCTCAGAGCCCCATCCTGCCTGGCCTTCCTTACCCATCACAGCTTGCTCTTTAGGGGCACACTGGCAAAAGGCCAACTCTGACGTGCACCTACACAAATGAAATAACTGCATGAGAAGTTGTGAAGTAGCAACACGTGAAACAGCATAAAAGAGGAGGATTAAGTATACAGTGAAAGGGAAGCAGTAGTTTAAAGGAACTGATGACCCAAGTAGAAAGTGCAGAGGCTATACTCTGTGCTGTCATACCACAGACACCAGATACCACAGTAAAGCAGGCAAAACTGGGGCTGGGAGTTAAGGGCAAACGGGACAGCCTGTTTGGAAAGGGATGAAGATGGTTAAGGAAAATGGGAGCATTAAAGGCATGGGAGCACATAGTGTTGCCTGCTGCCAGTTTGCTCTGATGCAAGGTGGCTGGCTGGCTCTGCTCACTCTCACCAGGGCTCCTTGGTTTCTTCATGTCCCAGGCTAGTATTTGCTGCTGCCTCTGCTTCCCTCCCTGCTTGCAGGTGGGTTTGGCCTTGTTGAGAGCAAAGAGCAGCTTGTGGAGCAAACACTTGCTTAAAACACTGCGCATCCACATGAGCAGGTCAAAGGGAAAGCTGGGCAAAGCAGGCAGCAGGCACAGAGGGAACAGATTAGCTGGCACAAGGACAGTGCAGGGCCAGGTCCCCATGGGAGAGCTGCTGAGCTCCTCTGGTGTCCCCACAGCTCTGCAGACCCTGACGAGACATGGAAGAGCTGGGACAAGTCAGGGGGCAGAGAATAAAGTGATCGTCTTTGTGACGTCCTGGCCGTGCCCAGCTCTGCATCAGTCACTTCCACCTCCTCCTGAGGGCAGAGTCACCACTGTGCCACCTTCCCCAGAACCTTGGCAGCCTCAGACAGCTCCATCCTCATCACCGCAGCTCACACTGGCATCGAGGCATCGTTTCCCCTCCTGATGCAGCCTTCAACTCCTCCCACGCTTTGCAGCCATAGAGTAACTGTAGAGAAGCCGAGTGAGGTTTGCAGCCACCTCTGAAGGCTCCTAGCAGAAGGAGAGCCTGGGTTTGACCCTAACCAAAGGGCACAAGAGGAGAAGGGCTTCCTGATGAGCTAAGGAGGCAGGAAGTCCTTGCTCCTTGGTCCTCCCTGTGAACAGCTCAGCAGGCAGCTCTGACTAATGCCAAGCCACGACCTCAGGGTAGCAAAAAAAAGCCATGAGTGCCCATGAGGTCTCTCCAGCACTGTCCCTGACGGCAGCATTTCAGAAGCTGGTGTCCTGTGCAGGGGAAAATGACATCAGAGGCATGAGAGGGAAGCTACTGTACCAGCATTCTCCTTACACTATATCTGCTGCTGTGGTGCCCATGACTCAGTGGTGAGGTCAGGCATTCAGCTGCTGCTCTCCTGGCAGGAGTGGGTGTCTCGGTTTGAGACAAATTAGGAGGAAATGTCCTGAGACAAACATGCCCTCTAATGGAAGGCAGGTTTCGGCTAGCCCCTCCCCACAGGTTCAAAAGGAATTTCTTGGAGGAAAATGAAAAAACCCCTGTTTAATTAACAAGCAGAGGTACAAAACGAATAATGTTAGATAATAAACCTTCTCGTTGTGGAGAAAGAGGGTAGATTTTAGAGTCCTTTCTGTAGGTGTGGCTCTGCTCTCTCCGGATGCGGTGTGGCTTGGACCCCTCTAGGCCACAGTGTGGGGCCTCCCAGTGATGGTGTCCCGGACCGGAGCAAAGCTGAACAGTTCCAGGAGAAGAAGAAGAAACCACAGTCCCAGAAAAACTTCTTGCCTCAGCTAATGAACAACAAGCTAGCTAAAAAGCAAAAAAATTTTAACTTTCCATCTCCTGAGAAAAAAGAGCCAAGAGCTGGGTAAAAAGCGAGGGAGTTGTCTGTGTTTTGAACACAGGCCGCCGAAAGAATTCCACCAGCTTCCCCACCTCTCCCAGACCTAGCTTAAAGGTACAGAACTCATGTCTGGGCAATAAGCAGACGATAGGGAATACATCATAAAGTTACCCCAAAACAGTGAGCTTCCCTTTGTTGCTCATTTTTCTCAGAGGAAAGAACAAATACTGTATGCATGGATACACGTGTGTGTGTGCCTGGGTGTGCCCGCCTTTGGCTGAGGCTCCTTGTGGTTCAGTGGTGCCACACTGTTGGCTGGCAGTGGCAGCAGACAGCGACAGTAGCAGACAGAGTAGACGCAGTCTGCTCCCAAGGGGCAGCTGAGGTGATGGTTTGTTTGTGGAGACTTGATGAAAGACAAGGCCTGAGGCAAAGGCCCCTGGCTAGAAAAAGTCTTTCGTGAGGAGTGTTTGCAGAAGAAGCAGGAATGCAGTGAGCTTTTATGGGGACACAACCTGTGAGCAGTGTGGCCCTGCGATTGAGGAGCAAAACGAGGACATGCAGGCATGGACAGAAAACCCTGTGAGAGTTCATGTGCACACAGGCATCAGCCAAACTGGCATAGAGTCATGTCTTTCTAACAGCAAAACCTCCACCACATCACACTGAACTCAAGGAGCTGTGAGGGTCAGAGCAGGGGTTTGCATCGCCAGGTGTCACCATGGTGTGGTGGGTACCACCTGAGCACAGGTTCCTGGCCAGCTGCCATGCCACAGGAGCAGGGAAGTCTTGTCCCCAGGAGGGGACTAATGAGGTCACAGAAATGAGGGGAAGTACAACTGCTCATCCAGTGGCTGTCACTTTCAGGTACAGATAAATAAAGTTGAAACTCAGCATTGTTGACTGTTAGAGCAGAATTAATACTGCCACCACCTCCATATGACATCTATAGGGACATGGCATTCCTGCACCCTCTCATTCAGCCTATGTCTCTGATCACTCCTGGTGCCTGCTTAGAAAACCTTGGCTCATTCCTTTGGAGCTACTGAAAATTTTCAGACAGGTTTCAGCTTCTCATTTGCTTTGCAGCAGTTTCATTCAGCAGACCTAGGGGCTATTTCTTAAGATAATTTTTTCAAGATTATTTCTTCATAGATTTCACTGGTCCTGGGAACTCCAAGAAAAACACAGTGCAAACTGAAGTTTAAACAAAGTTGTTGCGTGCTATCATATGACTTACTTGAAAGCCTTCCTCTTAACCATTGCCACCTGTAATTATCTCAGAGCACACACAAATGTTACAGGATGTTCTTGATAAGGTCAGAGTTTGGGAGTCTGCAGTGTATTTCTCCCAGCTCAGTCGCCGTCAGATTTCTTTTGTATTGGGCATGGCTCTGCTGCCTGTTGGAAGCATGGATCAGCCCAACAGAGAACCTGTGTGTGAATCACCACAAAGTACATCCACCCTGGGAAAGAAAGAGTCTCTGCTGAGCTCTACCTTCCCAAACTCACTGAAACTCCTACTGGGTATTGTCCTTGATGGCTGTATGTCCCTGATGGACAGCAGTGTCCATGCACTACCAGGAGAAATATCAGGCGCAGAGTCCCTGGTCAGTTGGCTGTAAGGCTCCTAGTGCTGGGTAAAAATGATGCATAAACATGTTCAGCTGATTATGGTTTAGCCAGAAAATATTGAAGAGACCTAACAGTATCTGTGCTGGCTGAAGTCCCTCCCTATCTGTGGGTTGGGTATGACCTGGCATGCTGGCCTTGAAACTGATGTAAAAACAGAGTTGGCATACATCCGATGTCACATGCACTCATTCCACAGAAATGAGAGTCGGGCAGGCTCCAGGCCAGTTTTGAATGCTGTCTGAACCAGGAACCAGCACTAGTGTCACTGGTGTGGGACAATGCTGCTGCAGGTAGCAGAGGAAACATACGCTGAAATTAGGAGGGAAAGCTGAGATCACAGTATCTTCTGCTCTAACCAAGGGGCTGATGCAGTTAAATATTAACATTGCTGTGATATAGCTGTGGCCCGGCCCAACAGTATTACATACATCATTTTTTACGTAAATGTATTACATACCTTGTGTATTTACATACTTTGTTGTGTGTGTGCCTGACAATAGCCACTCACCTGGGTGATCTCCACAGGTATGACTAACCACCCTGCCCACCCACTTTCAACCTCAAGGACTCAGAGAGATAATTTAATGACCATTTAGGCTCACAATTTCCTGGTACACTCATAGTCCACTTACTCTTGTATTTATGGGAGCAGCCCAATAAGTCAGAAGTTATCAGTAATCTCTTGTACTCTATGGGTGGCTTGCTCCATAGGAGAGTCAGGACATACATTTTACAAGGTCACTCAGTCCAAAATACCTCCCTTGAGTGCAGCCTGTGCATTGTAAAACTGCCAGTGCTGCCGGCTCTGCAGCGTGGGACCAGTGCTGCTGGCACGGCTGGCTGTGCAGGCCCGGGGAAGTCTGTCTGGCCATCACCTGCTGGGTAATGCAAGCCCCCTCCGCACACACACTGCCCCCATGCACACACACACAGGCACATGCTGCTGTTCCACTGTTTCAATCCGTGGCTCCTTCTGTGAATGTTTCCTACACTTTGTCCTTGTTTTTATCTGATTAACAAGCTGAGCTTCAGCAGTCACTTAACTTGCTTGAATTCATGCCTTAGTTTCAGTCTACTGAGAAAGGCTCTTCCACAGGGAGCTCCCCTGCCTTCACTTAGCCAATTCCTCCCAAGTCAAAAGTGGACCTGCTCTGGCTCAGCAGCATCCCTGTGCTGGGTTGCTGGGTTTATCTTTCACCTGTACAAAGTGCCAAGTTCAATGATCTCTTTCCACCCACTCCCTTAGCTGTAAAGTGACTCCATATTCCCATGGATATTTCACTTCAAAAGATGCTTTTTGAAGAGCCGACCAATCCTACAGTGCTCAAGGGTCACATCTCACTGAAGCACATGGGCAACAACTTCTCACACACCACCGCTCCAAACAGGATATCTGATGGTGACTAGCACTGTCTCGTTGCTTCTTCCACCACCAATGTTCACCCACTGCCTCATTTCTTACCCTGGAGGCCATTATGAAGGTGCTTATGGCAGCAAGGAGGGGAGCACCGAAGCCCACTGGGCAGCACAGATGGCAATTAGCATGGGAAGACTCAACCAGAAAACATTGCTCTCTATTTCCTATTTCATGTGGTATGCATTTGGCTTCAAACCTGCCTGCTAGCTAGTGTCCTTATCCTTGGCTCCCCCCACTTCTCTGACCAGCCTCTTTCAGTGTACTTCTAGCTAGTCCCACTGAAATTTCAGCAGTCCTGGGGCTAAAGTGAAGCAGGCAATCTGCATTCATGATAGGTTGGTAGAGTTCAGTCCAAATTCTCTACCGAAGGTTGACTGGTTGTCTATGAATGTTGGGTCTGTATGTTCCCTTTGGACCTAAACTACTGACGCCTTCTTGCTATTGTTCCTTGATGGTTCTCTTTAGCCTTGCAGACACTGAGAAACTGTGTTTGTTGTGTTTGTATTATCTCGTTTGTAGCTGCGAGCGGATTTGTGTCATTAGTATATTTCGTTATCTCTCACAAGTGTAGACAGATGCCCAAATGTTCACAAAACCAACTTACAAGCTAACAAACCCCAAACATTTACAACACAAGCTACAAAATGGAAATAAAACTTGAGAGCAGGAACTCTTAGCTTGTCCCGAAGGGAAGACTTTGGAGCACCTGCCATGACAAGTAGTGTTGGATACCTCCTCCTCTACTGGGGCAGCACATCACTTGCAAGAGCCTTGGATATCAGAGGCAGCAGGCTTGAACACGAAATCTCACAGACCAATGTGCCATTTCTCAGCTACAAAAGGACTGTTTTTTAAAGCAATTTCAGCAGAAGAAATAGCTTCGTTTCCTGCTGAGCAGAAAGCTCTTTTAGAAACATAAATGTCCAGACTAATAACAATTGTGTAAACAAACACTGACAAACTACATCACAGCTGTGGGCTTGTGATACTTAACTCCCCAAAGATTCAAGCTTGCGAAATATATTTGAACTCCTTTTGCATTGGGAAAAAATATTCAAACCCAGAGTCAAGAAGCCTTTCCTTAAATCTGTTGCTTAATTTGGGTTGATCCCAATTACAATTTTCCTATGTCAGTATTAGCTGCTTTATTTTTCTTTTTAATAAGTGTTATGTGTTTGGTTCCAAGCCTTCTGTCATTTAAAAAGCAATTTATGATGCCAGGAGGTAGGGGTGTGTTTACTTATTTCACAGAAGTGCTAGAATGATGCTTTAGCTGAGGACCATATGGAAAATCCAAGAATATTGTTCATAATGACTCTGAAGTTGAAGTCTTCTGGCATGGTGTAGTTGGTGGAATTCTGTAATTGCCTGTCTCTCATTAGACTGCATTCACACCAGTGATCCTAACAGCCACATGGGAATATGCAAAGAGCAAGGCCGTCAGAAATTCAGAAAAATCAGTTCTCATAATGTAATACCACCTTTTACTCTATTAGGGCTGGGTTTAGACAACCCAGTCCTCTGGGTAATGGCATTTTTCTGCCTCAAGGATCAAACTTGATTTCTGAAGGGGTTGGGCCACAAACAGGGGAGGCAGGAGGAGTCAAAGGGGACTCAGAGATTGAGGCAGGGCAGAGAGGGAACTTTGAGGGGGAGCAATTGGTCTTAAAGGACAAGAGCAGTCTCTCCTCATGCCCTCCTGTTCCTGTCCATCTTCCCATGTCCAGGACACTCTGCCCCAGAGCAGTCTTTTCTGATGAGACAGAGGGTCACCATCTTCTTCACACAGCCACCCATCCCTCAGGGAAGCACCCCTTTCTCCCCCTCCTAGTGGGACACCTCTGGATAGCTGCCGTTCCCACTGTGGAGGAGGAGAAAGGCATGGGCCAGGACAGAGCTCCAGAAAGCAGGGATCTGGAGCCCCCTGATGATGGAAATAGTTATGAGATGTGCTGCTTTCTTGTCATCTTCACTCTTCTCCCAGCCTGCTCACAGCCGCAGGACTGGTAGCAGAGACCTGCAGAGGTGGGAAGGGGACATCCCTGCTCTGATTCCTGCAGGCAGGACAGCCTCAACCCCTGCCACCACTTTTGGTCCTGCTCTGAGCCTGGTGAGGTGCCAGGGATGGCCCCATGCCTCACATCGTGCTGTGCAGCTGTGATACCCTGTCTGAGCACAGCCATAAACATGTGACTGATATGTATAATTTAGGAACTTATTAAGCAATCACACTCCCAAGACCTTACTGAAAAATTAAATGCTTGTAATTAACAATATATTAAAGTCTCGGAACAGGGCCAGTTCCAAACTACAAACATGCTTGCTGCTTGCCAGTTTCCTTTCTCCTACATTTTTTCATTTCTTCCCTTTTGAATTCACAAGCTTTCTTTAACTTGCCTCATCCTTCTTATCCAGACATGAGGCAGCTCCCACTCCTGCACAGCCAGTGGTCCAGAAGAAGCCTCTACACATGGGACAGAAGGAGTCAATGTGTTTAAACCAGCTCAGGAGTGACCATGCCCAGGCTGAGAACAGTGAAATAGGTACCACTTCAGCCCCTGACAGGTAGCTTTGGGTGCAGTTACCCAATGTGTGATGACAGCAAAGCCTACCTTCACCACCAGCAGAAATGTGTGTTATGACTCAGTCCCCAGTTCACCCCCTCCTCAGTAGTTTATCAAGTCCTCTGAGTAGGACCTGGCCTGGTAATACCCATACTGTTTGCACTGCTTGTCTCAGGTAGGTCCTGCTGCCTTTACAGCAGGTATCAGCAGTTCAACTACGCAAAAGAAATAACAAACCTAAGTCTTAGGCTGCAAGCCCTTTGGGGATGGGGCTTGTTCTTTGCAGTCACATAGGGCTGCTTAACAGGAAGCTGAAGCCCTGGGAGCTGTGGGCTTCCCAGTCCTGGTAGCTGTGGTGTCAGGCTGGGTTGAGACACGGGGGTAACCACGGATGGCATGTGCTGTACCTGTGCTGTGACATCCCAGAGCTGGGAAGGCTGGTCAGGCCAGCTCCATCCCTGGTTCTGCTAATAGATATAGTTACCCCTTCCAGACATCTCTTGGAGGAATTCTGTAAAGTGGATGGGTGGGTGGGCTCAGGAAAATTCTCTGATCAGCATTTTAAAAAACCTGTGTGTTTTTCCTGAAGTGCCTAGCACGCCCTCCAGGCTCTGTGCCAGTAGTTACAGGGCTGCCTGGACTCCTTTGCTCACTTCGGTAACCTGTTATCAACACCCTTTGATAGCAGCGGCTCTACAAACCCCAAGCGCACTGTGGGGTGACCTTGCCATCTCCTTGGGAAGTCAGATCAAAGCAACAGGACCTGAGGGACCACAGCACAGGTTAACAACAAGCTAAGCTGCCCCAGGGCCAATTCCCTCTCCCTGGGCAGCGCAAGCATCCTCATCCTGGCCCAAACAGTGCTCACGCGGCGCCCCAGCAGCCCATGAGGCCAAATGCCAGTGGTACAGGGGCTCAGCAGTGCTTCTGCTCTTGGCAAAAGCCATGCCACCTCACGACTGCAGAAGTGAAACCTTCAGGGGACAAACTTCAGAAACACGTCATGCTCTGTGCCATGGCAAAAGCTGAGGAGTACGAACTGTGCACTGAACTGTCTTCGTCACCAAGAGAGATATTCCTAGGTTGCACAATACCAAGTAGTAATTAATGTTTAAGGAAGAAATGAACTCAAGCTGTGACTTTTGGATGTAGATGTAAATAATCTTAAACTAGAGGGATTTGCGAAATATATTGTGATTATCATCTAATAAAAATGTGTTAGTAGTATATGAGCCAACCATAAAGTACACTTTGTTACTCTCAGTTATAAAATAAGTTCTCGTGGTGCAAACAAATACCAGGTGCGAACATGAGCTTCTTGGAATAACTTGAGCAGCCTAAAAACAAGGTGCATAGGCTCCCTCTACAGTCAGTTCTTAGATATCCAGCCCTCGGTGCTGACCTGAAGAGCTGAGATCCCATGACCCAAGCTCCACCTGCTATTAGCAGCTCTGGGTGCCCAGATCTGCCATTAAGCACCACTGTAGGCTCCTGCTCCTCATGTGGATGTATATCCAGAGATAACTAGATGCTACATGTTCAGCTTTTACACGGCTGTCATCAGCCCAGTTGAAACCCTAACAAAAACTACAAGACAGATGGTCTTTCCATCACCACAAGGACACCCTGCTTCTTCCCTCTTCTTTCCAGCTTCCCTCTCCCAGCATCTTGAGCCATTTGGTCCTGTGTCTTCCTTTGTGCTGAATTTTCCACACCCCTTCACTGAACTCCTACAACTGACTACTGCAGATAGGATCGGCCTCTGTCTACTTAGCAAGTTGACTCATTCATGGTGTACAGGACCAACATGTGCCATGGCAGGCTGTAGGAAAGGGAATGAGGCCTTTGCACCTAGAAACCAGACTGGCTCAGCCTGGCTGAAGTACCTGCACCCCAATGCACAGACAGTGCAATCTCAGGGGGGGCATGATTTGCTCTTTGTATGGATGTGTGCAGTGATTCTCCATCACATTCCTCTGAATCAAGCATGTCCTGCTCAGGTACATAGTAGCATGTGACAGCCAGCAGGCTCAAAGCTTCCTGTTAAAAGTCCATGTTTTTGATATATTCACAGGAAACAGAGCCATGATAAGATCCAAATACTCAGGTAAGTACTGAACCAAAATCATCACTAAGTGGCAAGGATGAAAGAATGACTCACTGGAAGGAAATCGATGCAAAAGTGTTTACTCTTGCAAGAAGGATTGTAGGACAACACATCAGGAAGCACCTGAATGGGAAAGTCTGTCTAGGCTCCCCTAGCAAACTGTTTCAGCCTAAATTCTCAAAGATCTGAAAACCAGTTTCTCTGAAGAGCTAACCTGCTAGATCTCTCTGCCTCAGTTTCTCAGTCTTTATGAGTGATTTCATAAGAATATGCTTTCAGATCTTTGATTTGGGGCTTCTGATTGGCAGCCAATAGCTATTCATACAATCATTATCAGTATGCCTTTTATCTGTAATTTTTTTTTACAGGAAGGTGGTAGTCTTGGCTTTGTTCACATTTCACTAACCCTTCAAGTCTACATCTTAAGCTCAGGAAGGTCAGAGTACAGGAACGTTTCCCCCAGCTTTTGAAGGCTGACGTTTTAAAGCAGTCATGGTAATGCTTCACTATTGCAGACGAAGGGATTACTGATTATACCCAGCAAACCTGTCACACTTGACACTGTTCCATGAACCTGCCACTGCAGAGCGATACGGGTCTTCTGTCAGGGGCACAGATGCCCTCTGCTAACAGAGCTGCTCTGGCTTTCTTCACTTTGCTCATCTGGCTGAATTACCTGCTATATGCTGATTGATGCTGTGCTGCATCTGTGCTGATAAATGGGTAGGCTGGAAGCAGTGGCTCACATCTGTATACACCATCCCCAGTCAGGGTGATCTTTTCCTTCCTGACTACCAGAAACAGCCTGCCTGACATCACACCCCCAGACCTGCCTGGGTGTTGTGCGGTGCTAACAGGAATCAGGCAAAACAGTATTGGGGAGGGTGGTAAAGATTAAGCACTGTGGGTATGGGACACTGCTTGAGCCTGTACACGTTTAGTTTTCCAGTACAGATGTCACCCTGGCAAGCTCTCATGCTGCCTCCATTCACGTGCAGTCAGATCCACCAGCAGAAGTGCATGCATGCTCACTGTCTGCTCTGTCCCCAACAAAGTGGAAAAAGAACACGCCAAAAACATCTTAAAGACATCATACTCAGGTACGTCAAGGTGACAAGAGTCACCTGCCTTTATATTGGTGGGATGGACCACTCAGTTCCCTGAAGACTGGTGAGACCATACGCAGGAGAGAATGTGGTCAGGATTATTTAAGGGCAGCTTGAATGACAGTAGGAAAAACCTCTGGACATCATGCAATATGTAAAGCTACTAGTGGTCACTCCCACTGTAGGACAACGCTTTGCTTCCTGGCAATAAAAGAGAATACTCAAGTGACAGTGGAAGTTTTCCAGAAGAAATAACATTAATCATAATCA
>VYZQ01007842.1:8245-23195 GCA_013400655.1 Mystacornis crossleyi
CAGCCCCAGCCAGTGTGTCCTGGGAACTGGTGAGTCCCCTTTCCTCAGGGACCACTCAGCCCAAAATCCCCACTACTGCCCATGCAACAAACACACTGCCCCGCCTGCTGCATCTTCCCACGGCAAATGCCGAGGAGCCAGACCCGCCCTCGGCACTGCAGCACGGACTGCCTAAGGACAGGGAACTTCGTGCTCCTCAGTGCAAGACATTCAGCATCCCAGAAATAAGTCCCAGGAGGATGTGAGGAGATGGGGAACGCTCCATATAACTGGATTAAGCTCCAAAATCATCTTTGGAGATGCAGCTAAGCAGCAGCTCTCCCCAGAGCGGCTGGGGCACAGATGCAAGCACAGACCTAATTCCTCTCCAGGCAGCAGACCCCTGGCATTCATCTCCGCTGCCTAAAGATCTGCTGGAGACCCGAGGATCTCACCATGAATCAGCATCAGCCACAGCTCTGCTCCCTCGAGCCCCCCCTCAGCACAGCGGCATTAATTTCCCCCCCCCCAAAAAAAACCTGCAGCAAAACACAGAGCAAGAAGCAGCATTTCAGAAGAGCTGCCATCCCGGGCTTTGCGGCCCTGACATCTCACATGAAAGGGAGGAATTTCCCTCGCAGTGAATAGCGGTTTATACATTCTTTGGCAGCCTGTTACCATTAGCAAACACAATCTGTATTTCTGCCTCGCTCATTTGTTTGCCAAGTGCATTGGAAAGGAATATTTTATCCGCTGCCAGATAAAACCCGTACGCGACCGTGCCCAACGTTTCGCTGCAGGTACGAGGTTTGTTCCTGCAAACGGACACCTCCGAACACCCCACCTGAATAAACTGCCCCTCAAATGGGTCTGCCCCTCAAAAGGGTGGGGGCAAGGAGCTGTCATCCCAGCCCCTCTCCTGGCCCGGGATAAAAGGTGGTGGGAATAAGGGGAAAATTGGCAGCACCAGAGCATGGTTTAAAAGCTCATGTTGGATTTGGGATGGAGCAGAGGAAAAGCCCTCCAGCTCCCAGCCCGAGCTGCCACCTGCGCCGCCGCCTCAGCGAGTGCCGGTCCCTGCCAGCGCCTGCAGCTCCCCGGAGTTTTGCCTTCCTGCAGCTCTGGCCCAAGCTCAGCCCAGCTCCTGGACACCTTAACCCTCGGTTCAAACCAAGCTGCTTTCAGCTCGTGCCCCAGCTCCTTTGCCTAGGATATCATTTAAACAAAACTCCCCGAAAATGCCCAAACCAGAGATTTGTGGTTCCACAAGTATTTTTTTTCTCCCCTTGGTGATCTGCACATCAAACATATGAAAAAACAGACAGAGGAAAGGGCTTGTTTGAGTTGTTTTCTCTTTCCTCTGACCCAGCTCTCACAGCCGAGAGTGCAGTGCAGCAGAAGCAAAGTTCTGAACACACATGGGAAGAGATCCTGGGACAGGGGAGCAGCCAACTCACGAAGTCCCATCATCCAGCCTCAGTAAGCTTAAAAAGTCTTTTCCCCCCCGCTAGATTTTAATTTAATTTTTCCCCCCATTTCCTGCCTGTATTCTGCTCCTCCAGCTGGAACATGCTCCCACGCAAAACTCCTCCAAACCCGCACCAGAGGCTATTCCTATGGGAAAAGCAGCTCCAGAGCCTGCTTGGAGCCCCAGCAAGGCAAAAAGCACCCCCAGGACAACACACACTGCCAACATCAGCTCCTTGACCCCTTATTGTGAGACTCCCCCGCCCCAGCAGCCCCACAGCCAGACTAGAACTACTGACCTGCATCTGGGAAGCTCCCAAATCTCACTGGCAATTCCCACAGCCATCCGGTTCCACCTTTCATTTCCAGAGCAACCTTTCCCCTCTTTACTTGGCTTCCAAGTTCAGTTGAAGACATTAACCTAATTACAGCTATCTCTGGCATCATTTTTGTCTCCCTCTCACTCCCCCGGCATTCAGGCAAGGTCGATTTTGCAGCTTATCCCAAAAATTCCTGCTTGTTTGGGGTTTCTTTTCCGCAACAGTTCCACTTCAGCCAAAAGGTGGGAGAAAAAGAGATGCTGTAGGGGAGTGAGAATAAATGGAAAAAGGTGTGCCAAGGGTGGCAAGAGGGGAAAAAAATAATTATTTTAAATTAAGAATTAAGAATGCATCCGCTCCCCGGATGCTGTTTGAGCTAAGGATGGGGCGATTCTGGAAAACGCTGGCAGGCATGGAGCAGGCAGCTCAGTTTTATTCCCTACTGGCAGCCTGGAGGTAAGCTGGGGGGCACGGAGGATGACCCCCATTTCACCTCTGCAAGCTGTGTGCCCAGAGGTGCTGGAGAGCTGGGATCCCTCACTTCAGGGTGCATTTTCAGCAGTTATTTAAGATTTAAGATTAAGCAGGATTTTCAGGAGCACCTAAGCCGTTTAGGTCCCTAAATCCCACTGAGAGTCCCTTTGAACACTGCTACCTTCCCAAATCCCAGCCGGTGATTATCGGTGTCCTCAGACACTCAGGCACCCCCAGGCACACATCCCAGGGCTGGGAAGCTGCTGACCATCACCAGCTGACCCAACTCTGCAATATGTGGAATATGTGGGCAGGGAATCCCCATTTGGGCACTTCCAACTTGTTCCACCTCCAACCCTTCCCTGTCTGACCTGGGAGTTCAGGTTTCTCCCTTTTCTTCTCCCTCTTGCTCTTATCTGGGTGAGCATCAGGGTGAAGGGGAGATTACTATCTACAAAGTCTCTTTGAAATGGTTGTACAACAACCCCCCTGCATTTCCTCCTGTTCCACACAGGCCCCCAGCCCCGTCCTGGTGTAGGATAAACCTTTAAACCAAGGGACAACCCACAAGGGAGATGTGGCAGCACCCTGGACCCACGGATGCGGCCGCAGTTTTTGGAGCTGCCCAGTGCTCCAGCTGTGGGTGCTGCAAATCCCCCAGGCAATCACTCCATCACCTCAAATTTGGGGTGATTTTTACCTTTTTGGGGTTGCAAGGAGAGGGGATGCAGCTGCAAGGGGTGCTCTTGGGGGTGCAGAAGCCCCCAGTTTCATTTCCTGCATTTCTTTCCAATTCTCAAGGCATTTTAGTTCTATGGACCTCCCTGATAATACAGGGAAAGAACGTGCCAAGGCACGTGTTTGGCTTCTATCATGTCAAATACATTTTAACTGGTGATAATTCCTGCATGCCTGGTATATCCAGGTGAAAATGAACCCCGTGTGCCCCTCTCTGCTCTTCAGGTTAATGTTCCTTAGGCAAGTTGGTATTTAAACCAAGGGGCTGGAGCAGTGGGAATAAAATCCTCAGCTTTTAAAGGGCAGCTCTCCCCAAAGCATCACGAGATGTTTAAACTTGGCTCCAAGCTGGGAGCAAAGTCCTATTTTAATAACTGTAAGGGATTTGGGGAGATTCTTCCCTTCCTCTGCTGAACGGGAGGGACAGGTGGCATTAAAGCAGCACCTGGGGGGGGGGGCACATTCCCATTTTATCCCACGTACAGGCACAGCAGCCAACCCCCCCCCCCCGGGCACCTGATGCTCAGGGGGAGATGCACAGCTCTCCGTCACCTCCTCCAGGCTGTAATATTTTGATCAATAGCCTTATTCACATCCAGAGGCAGACGAAGGCACCTGGTGTTTGCTTCTCCCTCCCTTGGAGCAGGGAACAAACAGGGCAAACCCGGGAGGGACGGAGCCCCTGCGGCAAATCCGCACTGACACGGACGGTTTGGGAACGATCCGCTGGGCCAGCAGTTATCGACCCGGGCTACGAGTGGGTGAGCAGCCAGAAACCTGAATGGGGTTGTGATTAATTCACACACACACACACAAAAAGAGCTGAATTTATGGGGTATTTTTATTTCTTGGTTCATTCAGCCAGCTTTAATTACACCATGGCCAGGTGGATGCTCCACAGCACTGAGGTCTCTGCCTTCTCCCTCTCCCCAGGCTGGCTGTAACCAGCACTGGGCTTCTGCAAAGGCAGACTGAGGGGGGTGCTGGTTTGGGGGGCTCTATGGCAGGATGAGCCACAGAACCACCCAAAGAGCCTGTGATGGAGCCACGGCAGCTCCATCACAGAATCTCCCCAAATCCCTTACAGCTCCTCCCGCACCAAGCAGGCAGGGAGGAGTTTTAGGCAGCATTTAGCACAGGTAGTCACCACCCTGGGCAAAATACCATGGTCCAGGTCTCCAGGGTTTCCACTTCCTTTGTATTTTCCTCCCAGTGCCCACCACCTTTGCAACTGGCAGGTGGGAATGGTAACAATTCAAATATTCCTCGGGGAGTGCTGGCAAGGAAAGCACAAATCTTCTCTTTGAGCCGTGTGTGAAAGGCAGTCTTTGTGCTCTGGAGCATCGCGTGCCTTTGGAATCCGTGCTGGAAATCTGAATCCAATCTGATGGGCACCTTCATTTTATTTTTTCCAAAACAAACCAAACAACTCTATATAAACAAAATCTGCCAAAGCTCCTGTTCTCCCTTACCTGTCTGATTATTTCTTCCTCTCTTGCTTTGCTGTATCAAAATAAACAAACACTATCTATTGATTCTGACTGTTCTCTGAAGATTTGTGGCAGAAAGCTGAAGTTCCCTGAGTTACTGCGGAGCAGTAACTGGATGCCCACTGCTTGGAAATGTTTCCTTGGGACAAAAAAAGAGATAAAAAAGTGGCTGTATCATAGAAAAGGACATGCTTTGCTTCCTCAGACTGGAAGGAAGTGTGATGTATGACTTTGTAAATAATTCATTTTGACAAGTCTCCATCCTTCCTGCCTTTTTTTTTTAATCCAGGATACACTAGGAAAATCAATACAAGAAATAGAGTTTTGCTTTTATTTCATCTTCCAGAAAGCAGCAGGGCTCACAGACCCTGCATTTCCTTGCACCCAGCACATCCAACTATTTCCACCAACCATTCCTGCAAAAATACATTTTCCTATTTCATCTACACGATGGCACAAAATTAAAGGCTGCACTCTGCCCAGTACCTTCTGCAACCCACAAAACTTCAAATTAACCTTTTGCTTTCAGAGTAATTAATGCTGCAACACCACTAATGACCTGGTTGGATTCCAATACACCGGAGAGCTGCTGCAGCCCGATTGGGATGCCCCTGGTCCGCACTGGAGGCAGAATTATAATCTTCTTAAGGAACGCTGTTCAGCTCAGTAATTGCCTTACATCATAAAATCCTGCAGAAAAAAACTTGCCCTGCAGCACATTTGATATGTTCTGGTCCTTGGCTGAGCTCTGCACAAGTCCATTGGACTCTACTGGCCTTTTTCCCCTTTAAATTTTACTTTTTTGGGGTTTTCTCTACGGTTACTCCGTACGGCAGGCTCCGGCACGTTTCATGCACAGGGAATGAAAGCTCAGTGAAACGACAGGGACCACAATGCAAGGTCCTCAAGACCAAAAATCAAAGGAAATCACACAAAAGAAAGCTGGATTAAATCAGCCACAATAGTTCAAATTGAGCTACCTTCACCCTAAAACAGGAGTCCAGCCCCAGATTTCTGCAGTTCACTCACCACCACAACCCAGAGCGATGGTCAGGCCCCCCCCGGGGTCACCAACCTGGTGTTCCATTTATCTTCACTGGCAACTCTATTAAAAACCTCAAATGCCTCACTCATGAAACATTGAGATTTTGTCACAAGCTTACCTTGAGCTGACCTCTGGCCATCTATTACAGAGGAGAGTCCATGGAGGGGGGAGCACTCAACCAGCTCTGCTCACTTCCATAGCTTTGGGTCGCATCCTCTGCCACCCAGGTCTTCCAAACCCACCCTTCCCTTCCAGTGTTCCCCCTTTCTTCATTACCTGCTAACAAACAACGAGGAAAGACCCCAGGGAAGGTATTCAAAGCAGTTGCTGGAAATCAGGAGCTTCATCTAAGCCCAGACAGGGTCAGTACCACCTCCAGCTATGCAAAATCAACCCACAGGTGGCTTATAACAACATTCTCTTTGTTCACAAAGCCCTCAAGTTCATTTGCACTGAGTTTCTTCCCCCAAAAATTGGGATTTTCCCCCAAAACCTGGGAGTGTTGGTGTGGCACAACCACCCCAGGTGGTTCCCCTCCAGGAGAACTTGGTGCCTGCGGCTGCATTGCCTGAGGCTGGAAACAAGCTCCCTCCTGCCTATCAAGCTGCTGGCTTTTTTTTTCGTTTTAAGACTCATGATCACTGCTTTAGAGAGGGAATTAAACTGATGTATTGTAGATGATGTAAAACCTTGATGTTCTAGGAAACGGCACAAATAAATGTTATCAGAGTAACTAAACGGGAAGACAAGCTGATTTTGACACTAAAGGGGATTGAGATGGTCTGAATTTTCTCCATCTTCCCTGAATCACACAGTCTTGGTATCACCCATGTACAAAACCACCTGCAAATCTGTCACCCTGCAGGAAAGGGGTCGATCGGAGCAACTTCAGCACAGAGAATTCTCCTCGTGTTTCCATTGAGGAGACCACGCCATGGCCACCCACCTCCCACCACTGCTGGTCTTGGACTGAGACCAGAAGCAATCTCAAAAAAGGCAAGAGGTTTTTTTTTTCAGAAATGCAAAATTAGCACTAATCAGGTTGTTGGGGTATCAGCTCACACTCGCTGCCAACACATCAGGCTAGCTGTGCATCTGCACTTGCTCATTTGGCCACTAACCTGCTTTAGCAATTACAGATAATTAAAACATCTCCCTGCAGCCATTCTGATTTCTGGTGTGCCCATCTCCTGCTTCAGCTCTGGAGCTCAGCTGGAAGATGAAGGATGGGGGAATTTCAGGGGTGCAGATCAGAGTGTTCCCGTCTACTCTCTGCAGCAGCACAGCGACTCACACTGATGGGAGACGTGACTGGTGTTGGAAGGTGAGGAGGACCAAGGCAACCCCTCTGCTCTGCACAGGGATGCTCTTTTCAATTTGCAGGCCAAAATGCCACACTAAATAGCTGTAGTCAGGTGCAAAAACAGACTCTGAAATCTAAGGAATACAAGTAATTTCATCTGCTGGAGGAACACAGAGCCAAAGCCACCACGAGCCAAGGGGAAGAGCTGGACCTTTGCTGACCACCCCAGCAGACCAGGCTAACACCTGCCCCCTTTCACTGCACATTGGGAGACCATTTCTGTGGTCCAAATGTTCTCGAGCTGGTAAAGGTTATCAAAATACCAGGGTTTGGAGAAAGGGGGATGTTCCAGCAATGCTCCCTAATAACAAACACCAAAGCAATCCCTTCCAGGAGGAGATAAAGAATTTCTTCCTCCCCTGGCAATAAATCAAAGGCCACTGTTCAGCTGATGGGAATTGATTTTTCTCCCTTCCTTTGCACTTAGAGCGAGGCGGAACCGTGGCGAGAGCCCCCAGATGTGACAGAGCCCAGCTGATGGTGGGGAGGGGACACGGTGGGGACATCTGGCACCAGCACCTGGCATTCCCAACCAGCAGGGGCACCCTGCTCCTGCCCTGAGCCCTGAAGGAGAGACACAGGGAATGGAATCATTTAGGCTGGAAAAGCCCTCTAAGATCACCCAGTCTAACCACTAACCCAGCACTACCAGACCACCACTAAACCACGTCCCCAGCTGCCACATCTACTGTCTTTGAAATCTTCCAGTGATAGGGACTCCACCACTGCCCTGGGCAGCTGTGCCGGGGCTGGATAACCCTTCTGGTGAAGAAATTTTCCTTAATATCCAACCTAAATCTCCCCTGGTACAACTTGAGGCCGTTTCCTTTGTCCTGTCACTTGTTACCTGGGAGAAGAGATTGACCCCCACCTGCCTCTAACTTCCTGTCAGGGAGTTAAAAAGAGCAAAGCCCCAGCAAAGCCCTTCCCCAAAGTAAAGGGAACAGTGAACTTTATTTAGNGGACTCCGACAGCGACCTGCTCCCAGAACAGGTCTGGAACAACCCCCCCGCGGGGTCCCATGAACACTCCCTTAAGTACAGGATTCCCGCGGGCTACATTCAAACTGACCAATAGGGGTCTGGATTTTGGGTACACATGACCAGGGAACAGGGACAGAGAAACCCCGTGCCCCACACATCCACTCATGCCCAGCCCCCCCACGGGGGTCACCTCTTCAGGAGACAATCCCCCTGCACCCTCCTGCCTTCACAAGTGATTATTAGGAGCCTGCCTGACTGCCCAGAAAAAACAGGCATCTGCCATTCCAGCTAAAACACGGCTCCAGTTCTAATCCACTGTTAATTAAAAAGATTTTCACTATAGGTTCCATCAAACCCAAACCTCTTTGGCTTTTTATCTGCACAAAGGAAAGGAGGGGAATAAAAATAAAAGCTGTTAGTAATGCAGATCATCCAGAGATCAGTCCCTCCCCCCTCACCAAACTCTTTAGTAACAATCACTGAAGGCAGTGATTTACCCCCTTCTTCTGCCCCCAGCACTGTGCAGCCGCAGGACGGGGGACACTGGATTGATTTGGTTTCCCTCTAAACCCCTATGACAGCCTAAGGTGGCTTTGTGTAGAAGCAGAGGCCTGATTTAACAGGTTATAAAGCTCCACTGTTTTCTCACTATTGGCTTTATTGCAGCGCGTAAGATTTTTAATGAGAAATAAATTGATAGAGATACATTACCACAGGGGAACTCTGATCTGCTCATTTACCAGCTATAATGGCAGAGAGCACATTTCTGAAATCCAGAGGGAAAAATGCACTCACGGTGTATCTGTGTCAGTATCCAGCTGGAATGGGCACCTAAAGTGTCACCTGGGTGGTGATGGTCCCTTGCAGTGATGCTGGTCAAGATGGTGGTGGTGGGGGGACCAACGTAGGTGAGGCCCAGCAAGCGGCTTTGCTGTGGGAAACAGCCCGGAAAGCTGGAAGGAACAGCTCAGCTGCACCAAACCAGGGAGATAACAGCCCCTCTCACCTCTGTGCACCCACCCTTTGGTATCCCCATGCCTTGGGAGCAATTGAGGTGCATCCCATGGTAGACACATCTCTGGCTGTCAATATTTACATCAGCCAAACCCAGCAGGGAGTCCTTTACATGTCAGCTGCTGTGCCCCAAGGACAACATGGAGGGTAAGAACCAGAACATACTGGTATTTCAATAAAAAATAAAAAGAGAAGGAAAATGTGGCATGATGGGGAAGTGTTGCCCTGTCCCAATGTGAGAATCATATCTTCATCCTTGTGCCACCTTCTGCAAAGCTCCTGTGCCCTTCAATCTCTCCCTCGGCATGGGCTCTCCCACCTTTCCTCCAGCTCCACTGAGCCCAAGGCAGCTTCTCAGTACCTGCCCAAAATGCCAGGACCACAAGGCAAGGTGATGGCCTTGGGAGGACAATGATGGCAGAGCCCTTGTGACCACAAAGGGGCCCTCATGGGGGGACCAGGGATGACTTCCATGCTGCCCCCAGATGTGCTGTCAGGTGAGATGGCTGCTGCACATCTGGAAAAATCCCTTTCTTTTTTGCATCCCTTATCAGGAGAGGCAGGTCAAAGCACAAACATTTCAAAAACGATGTCCAGGAATGCCCTTTCCACAGCCCTGGCACGGACAAAGCCCGGGATTTCTCTCTCTTTCACCCTCCCACATTCCTGCCTGCATGCTCCAAGCACTGCCATTCCTACACCCACACTCCGCTGCTCTCCTGTGCCAGTGATCTGCATCCGTGCAGATTTACCTGGGAATTACGACTCTAAATGTGTATTCACATTTACATGGATAATATTATTATTTTTAGTATGGAAAACAACTCCTTGCTTTTTGCCAGCTCCCACCTATCGCTTTGCAGCCAGGCTTGGGCTGATGACTTTATCATTCGTCCCTCCCTTTCCATTGGGAATATCCCCCACTGCAAGAGGAGCACACAAATTACCTGGGAAGGTGGTACAAGTGTTGCCACATCTGACACCCCTCCTGGTAAGGCAATGGGTACAGGCTCCTTCCGTGATGCCCCCCACCCCAGAGCTCTGCCCCGACGTGCTCTTCTCCCTGATAGCAAAGTGGAGGCATCCTTCAGTACTTCAGTCAACAAGTGCTCAAGCAAATCAAACCAAATGTCATCTTCTGCCCTTTCTTTGACTTTTTCATTGACAGTTAGGGGGAGAAGAAAAACAGCTCCTCGAAGGTGAAGCTTTGATATTCAGAGTGCTGGGAGAAATCCTGGTTCCTACAGTGATATTCAAGGAACTGAGGACAAACATGTATATCCTGTATATTCAAAGGAGAAAGAGAGCACTTCAACTATAGGAAAACAACTCTAGGTAGTAATTATTGTGCTTGTAAAATAATAAAGATCTTTATCAGCTTCCAGCTTGCCACTGATGGTTAATAACACACACCCTAGTGCTGTTGGACAGTGGTATTTGGAGAGCTGTGCCCTGTGCTGCAGCACTGGGCTGGGCTAAGGGATGCAGCCACATCCTCATCCAAAGGGGTTTGAAACCCCAAGCAAAGCAAAAACCAGCAACAGACCTGAATTTTGCAAGGTGTTTATTTTTGATCAGAGAAAAGGAAGGTAAAATAAAGGCTATTTCGCAATGAAAAAGCATCCAGTTTTCCCTCCACTCTGGGGTGGAAGGGTTATGTGTCTGCCTTTGCTTTGAATATAGCCCAGAGCTGCCAAGTGGTCCCAAAACCAAAGTGAACAAGCTTGCAAATTATGGCTGGCACATTCCCCTGGATTTTTTTTTTTTTTTTCATTCTTACTGTATTTTCCAAGGAAGCAAGAACTGGCTCCTTCCCCCTCCGCAGTCCTGGCACTTTGCACGACACAATTTCCTCACCAGGATTTACTGGAAACACACACAGCCCTTGGCCTGAGGCAGGGAGGTGGCTGCAAGAAGCTTCCAATATTTTTATTCAAAGAGCATCCTTTTGCTGTGTGCTGACAGTGGGCACAGCACACGTGTGGCCCTGGGAACACCTTTCCCATCACCCACGCCATGCTCGCAAACTCTGGTAGAGCAAGGCTGTTTCTCAGCTAATGCCTTGGGTGTTTTCCTGTGGCTAAGGGCTGTGGAATGAGCTGGTAGCTGAGGGAACAGAGTACAACAGCTCATCTTGTCTGGAAAAGGCACACAATGTTCAGAAACTGGCATTTTTATAGCCTCTAAAATTGTTCACTTCTGAAACTGCTGCAGCCATTCTCTTATGAATGGAGAAGGACCAAGAGAAATGCCTCAGCCCTGGCAGGAGGGGAAAAAAAAAAGACCCAAAACCTCCAACTCTCCCTCCCCAAAGTACCCTCCTTAGCTTTAATAACTCATTATCGTATTATGAGGCGAAGGCTCACAGGATTATGGTATTTAGTAATATTATAATGGATGTGAGCCAGCCTTTGAGAGAGCTTTTTGTATTCCTGCTTTGTGCTGACCTGGCCTTGGACCTGGGGTTTGTGTCCCACTGTGCTATCAAACACAAACACCCCCCGCTCCCCATCAGTAAATACACATGCATTTAGTAAATACATGCTTAGTAAATTATATATATATATGAATAGATATATATGTGTAGCTCAGGTAGGCAGGAATTTCAGAGGTTGAGGTTTTCCGGCTGCTTCCACTCAGACAAATAGATTATACAGTCCTACAGCAGCAAAATAAGCAGCTTAGAGCAAACAAGAGGCTTAGTGTGCCAGTACTTTATATTTTCTGGCTGGGGCTGGCCATGGCTGCGGCTATCGAGCCCAGCCCCTGCTGCTCCCTCTGCACAGCCCAGAGACTTGCCCTGGTTTCAGCCCTTTGGGTCACCCAGCACTGTGTGCAGCTGGATTTTCCTTTCTTTAGCTTTGGTGCACTACAGACTTGGGCAGAGTTTCTTCTGGCACAGATCAAAGCAGAAAGAATAAACTGGATGCTCCTGTGCTCCGTGTGCAGAGCCATCCTCAGTTTCATGGAATCACGGTTCGAGTTGGAAGAGACCTTAAAGATCATCCAGTTCCTCCCCCTGCCATGGGCAGGGACACCTTTCACTAGACCAGGTTGTTCAAAGCCCCGTCCAACCTGGCCTTGGTTCCCAAGATGAGTTTTAAGCACGCCCAGGTATCACCCCTGCCTCTTCATCCCTCACTAAAAGGGAACTAAGTTCACAGCAGAAAACTGTACTCAAAGTTGTTGAATGCATAAGAAGGCAAAGCAAAAGAAAACATGTTTTCCTTCACCTTTTCTCAATCATAGCAGCAAACGAGTTTTCATGCCAGCAGAATTAGAACTGAGACCAAAGGCATCGTTTTAATGTGAAAATGAGAAACAGCTTGGGTGGTTTGCTTTGTTGCAAATATGTAGATGCATTTTTGCAATTCCAGTTTAATTTCAAAACTTCCTTTCTCTGGAGGAGGGCACAACCACATCCTACCTGCCTGACCCAGCACACGGGGGCTGTTTGCTCTCCCAAATCCAGGGAAGGTTTTCGCCTCATTAACACCTTCCTCCAGCCCTTCCCCCCCTTGGGAGTTGCAATAGATGACCTTTGCAGGTCCCTTCCAACCCAAACTATTCTAAGATTCTTTGATTCCCACCCCTTCACCAGCTCTCACTGATTTCCCTGGACTGACTTCACTCACAAGGCCCAGGGCTGCAGCCCATCTCCCATCACATGGCATTTCTGGGAACACCTGCAGCTCTGCTGCCCTTCCCAAGGGTTTGGCAGCGTCACAGGAGCAGTCAGACAAACAACTATCCCCATTTCTACTAAAATAAACCCAATTTTTTAAATTCCAGTAAGTAATCCTGCATGAGAGGGAAGGACTATTGTAGCACGAGTGAGAAGAGGCAGCATTTTACTCTTTTCTCCATCATTTTCACACCATCCCTCTCCCAGCCACATTACTGAATCAAAAACATCCAGCTTCATCAAGGCTTACTTTGTCTAAACAGGATTTGGGGTCTCTAAGGGCCGCTGGAGAATATCATGTTTAAAGAGAGATGTTAAACCTCAGAACAATAAGAGATGTGTTAATGCACTGAGAGCCAAGTTCCTCCTCTGCTACTCTCTCCTTCCCAGACAAAATTACACAGACTAAAAGAAACACATGAGAACTGGATCACCCCACTCTCTTGCCAAGTGATCAAATTAACTTCCTACAACCCATCCCAAATCTTACATTTCACACTTGTGAACTCTTGCCAGGAAACACAAGAAACTATTTCCTAGCGGGGAATGAAACAGTCCCAGTGGCCAAGGACAGAGCTCGTGGCCAACGCCAGCACCTCACCCAGAGCATGGAATGGAGTAGAAAGAAACAGTGCCATGAAATTCTCCATGAGGACAGTTTATATGCAATGGGACTCTCCTCTTCTGTGCAAACAATCCTCTCACAGCTTCAGCTTCCTCACCGTCAGAAATAATTTTCCACCCCCCCCCCCAAAAAAAAGACTTTCATGGGATATGGGCCAACTTAAGACCAGGAATCAGGAACTTTTGGGAAATTTGCACTGGAGGAAGATCCGTAAGATGAAGCCCAGTGAGGAGGGATCTGGCCCTACTTCCCCACCTCATCACCTGGAGGAGGAGGAGGCACCTTCCCCAGCCAGGCGCTGCAAAGCCAACGAGACACAGTCCTGAGACGTGTTTCATGCTGGCCCCCTGGCCAGTCAGTACGGAATATTTTAGACTTCAACAAGGCTGTGAGATACCTCTAGACCCCAGCCTGTGCAGTGTTTATATGCTGTAATGGCCCTCCCCTCGGCTTCAAGCCTCCTTATGTAGGAAAACCTCCAGTGAAAGCAGTGGGAGGCTCTTAATTGCCTCTGCTCCAATCAATACAAACAGTGCTCGGCAATGCCAACCACCACAGAGAATGCTGGCTCCCCAACAGCACAATTTCCACATTTTCTTACTGTTCCCACTGCAAAAGAAAGTAGGCAGAAGGCACTGGATCTATTGCTTCCAGGATGAGCCCACCAAACCCTGTAGCTGAGGACTTAGACCCAAGCTGAGCTAAGATTCATGTGAAACCATCTGGGACATCAACCACCAGCCACTGCTCTTCTAAAGGCTGGAGAGAGCTGACACCAATCCCTGCACGTGCCCAGCTCTCTTTTTTGGCTGAAATAATAACAAGGAAGCCCCAGGAACACTGCTGCCAGGCGGGATGCAGAGGATCCGAGTTATTCCTGCCCTTACGTGAACCGCTGCCACTGACAAACCAAGCCCGAGAGGACTGACCACAAGAATTTCAATTTAATGCCATCTGCAAAGCATCTCAACTTCTCCTCAGCGGGAGGCACAGCAGAGGGGATTTCCAAAGACGCTGGGGCAATCTGAGCTCCCGGATCATCTCAGTTCCTGGGATACTTCAGAGTCAGCCTTAAGCCTGCTTAACTTGAACAAAGCACAAGAGAAGAGTCTTCCCTCACATTACAAAATCCTACTTCAGATCCTAAGAAAACACAGCAATGCCAGAAATGTATCTGAAAAATCTGGGGTTAAGCAGTTCTTGAGGATGGTACTACATTTATCTGAAGTGAACACTAAATTGTCTTTAAAAATATGTTAATTGACAGGGTTTCACCAAGTTTATTAAACAGTTCTCCCAGGCTCTATCACAGGCGAGTCCTTAGCCCTGCAAGTTTCTGAAGGGCTTCCATTCAGTAATTACAGCCTTGCCTATGCCATTAGATGGCCTGTTATCCTCATTTGGCTCTCCTGTTATAATTACTGAGATCATTTTAACAGGTAATTTGGCATAGCTGTCATCGCCTCCGAGTTTAATGCACCTTCATTCACAAGTGCCACACACACGTGTTTCCCCTCCAGTCCCCAGAGCAGCCCAGATGGCCACGGGTGGGATTTTCCAGAGCATCCCAGGACCATGTGTGAGGTATCAGCATGATACATCTGAGCAGGGTACAAGCAAGACAAACAGGTGGCTTCTCTCCAAATGACTTGGGATAAGGTGTGCGATGCCAAATGAACTCAGAGGGATGGCAGAGAAGGAGGAGTTGACAAGGCAGTGCTGGCGAGCACAGCAGTGACAGCAGATTAGACTTGCAATCATAGATAT
>VYZQ01007844.1:9709-42362 GCA_013400655.1 Mystacornis crossleyi
ATGAGAAGTAAAAAAGATCTATAGCCACAACCAAGGAAATTGGTAAAAGCTGTGGCATAAATGAGTGGAGAAATATGAGTCATAGAGACATAATGCAAGGCAGTAACAGCAAATAGGTGGGGTGAACAGCCAGAGATTTCCATTAACAGCTGGAGGAGCTCCTACTACTGCAGACAGAGCTACAGTCTAGGATGCCGCAGTCCACTGACCCTGACTTTATTTATAATAACAACATCACCATCTTTATTAGTCTAGTACTGCTTTATTTAACCTTGCCGATCCAGGACATCTCATCTTTTTATTTCCTTCAGGTGTTCTGTTTTGCTTAATTGTTTCAGAATTAAATTAATATTCCAAATCTAGGAAGAAAAAATCCTTACATTGCGTATCAAGAGCTGTAAGTATTTACTTGTTTCATTACTGTTTAATTGTGTAACCTTCTTTGCACTCATGAGATTTAAAAATTTTTCAAATAACGGACCTAGAAAAATGTAAAATATAAATAAATCTCCTTGCAAAAAAATCCAACCAGTTTCATTTTTCTCCTTAAAAATATGTATGACTTAGGTCTACTGATTATGCATATTTCAAATTATATAAATAAAAATAAAACTGAAATAATAACCTTCAAATTTAGAGCATAATCATGAAAACATTTCTGTATAGCTTAATTTTTCTCACATATTTTCTATACTTGAGTATAATGCTTCTGTTTACCTCTACTTTTTTCTTGTTACCTGCCATCTCACGTTTCTTTATATTGGAGACAAACCTGGACTTTTCTAAGCCAATAGCATTTGCATGCCATGGATAAAGATCCATGCTGCATAAACAATCTATCTGGCATCATTCCCAGAAGCAAAGTCTGAAATAATATATAACCTCAACTATAGATCCCTGTGAACCTCATAATAAAATTGAGCATAAACTGCATTGGTTATTCCTTCTGTATGCTATATGAAAGTCTACTTGTACATTTATCTCACCTTTCTAATGAACTGAAAATGAAAGAAATTAAAATGTAAATCTTGTTTGTAAGCTCCTAATTGCTAAAAAAGCTCAATTTTTTCTAAAATCAAAGTAAAACATAAAAATTAAGAAACAAAAATCTGACCCCCAAAAGTTGAGGCCTCTTCATAAAACATGCAAAAATCCTGATACAAAAATTCTGCAGATGTGTGTTTTTTTGGAAAAGGGATCTGACTTCAGCTCAACATTTAAACACAGATCAATACTCAATTCCATAATTTCTGATACATGACTTATGTTCATTTTAAACAAATTCATTTCCTTGAAAAGGCAAGATGACTGTATCCTACAGGAATTTTTCCTTTCTCTAATAACATAACAAAAGCTCTGCACTTCTTTTTCTTTTGATTCATTCATATCCTCTTCTTTCTGCAGTGGTTCAAAAGCACAACTCCTTCAGCTCCACCTGCTGTCTCAACTCAGATCTGTGTACAAGTGTACAGACTTCCAGTGCCTCTTTGCCTATTTCTTCTTGGAAAATCATATATTAAGAACTATTACCGTCTCAGTTTCCAGGATTACACAGTCTTGCTGCTTTCAACTGCTAGGTTCTGTACATGCACCATTTCTATAATAACAGAGGTTGCCTAAACATGCTGAACTTGCCTGCATGAGCAGCTTTCAATTCAATTGGATAACTATGGAAGTGAAATGATAAAAAGCAGTATAAGCTTTCCATCCATTTATTCCTTCTCTTTCAGAGTAACATAAGAGCCCAGAAAATTATAGTATACAATTTTCCTTTTATAGAATGACTCCTATAATAGAGTCCCGCCTATCCATTGATCTTGAGAGCTGCCGACTCACGCGCTACTAAAACAGGCTGTAAAGCTATGCCAACACACAAAAAGGACATCTTAAAAATTATAAAAGCCATTAGGTATTAATAAGTCCATAATCTATCTTTGTATCTTAGTTCACTGTTTCTGGTTCAGACATTCATGTGGTTTTTCTCTTGGAAAAAAAACCCCAAACCAAACAATCTTTATTTTGTATTTGTTGCCTAAATTAAAGATTTACAAGTAAGGGTGTGGCTTAACGAGCACGTGTTCTAGCATCAACACTAGAATAAACAGAATCAGCATCCATAATGCCCTTCAAATATATTGATACAAATACCTGTGGAGCCATGTGGCAAAAGGGAAGAGAGAATTTATCGATAAAAGCAACCTCAGTTTTTTGCCACTTCGTTTTTTAAATGAATAATTTATCCAGTAAGACTTGCCACGTGACCCCACAAACAGAAGTTTGGGTATAATTGGTAAGGTCAAGGACAACAAAACCCAAGCAGGACCATATAAATGAAAAGCTTATTTATTGAATTATGATGTATGACTGCAGTATTTTCCCACGTTAATAGTGTATTATCAAAAAACGCATAGAAATTTTCATCACTTACCAACTTGAACAGTAAAAATAACTAAATATTTTCTCTGTCATTAATCAATATAATGTTGCTATTAAGAAATGCCACTTTGCATAGCAAGAATAAGTTCAAGCTAAGTGTAACATAGAAGTACTGAAAGTACCACAAAATGAAATGAAATCTCTTTAATAGCCATAATCAGCTCATTTATAGAATCAAAGCATCATTTATGTTGGAAAAGACCCTTAAGATCATTTAGTCCAATTGTTAATCCAGCACTGCCATGTTCACCACTAAACCATGTCCCTAAGCACCAAATCTACATGTATGTTAAATACCTCCAGAATCATCACCACTTCCCTAGGCAGCCTGTTTCAATGCTTGGCAGACCTTTCAGTGAAGGAATTTTTACAAATATCTAATCTAAACCTCCTCTAGTGCAACTTGAGGCCATTTCCTCTTGGACTCTTGCTTGTTGTTAGAAGAGACTGACCCTCACCTGGCTACAACCTCCCTTCAGGTGACTGTAGAGTGATAAGGTCTTCCCTGAGCTTCCTCTTCTCCAGGATACACAACCCCAGCTCCCTCAGGTGTTCCTCGTATGACTGACTCTCCAGACCCTTCACCAGCTCCGTGATTCGCACATATTATACAACAGTAGCATCTGTGGCATTTAGGTAAGAAAACATTTTATTCTAATTAAAATAAAACCACCTTTTATAAAAAGAGAAGTATATATGTAGTCCTAATAGAGTCCTAATCAATATCCAAATCTCAAACTTAGTACATTTAAACAAATATGCTTAACTTTATACAAATTTGAGCTCTTTCTACACAAAGGAACTGTAATATTCAAATCTAACTTCTGGAGCATCCACACCCATATCTGTTACTTCCTCTAAACAATGAAAGAAATTTCTGTTTTAATATTCAGATTGGAAACCGTATTTACTGAAGACTAGCTGGATCAAAATTAATTTGGTAAATCTGTCTAAAATAAAAACTTCAGTAAAAAGAGCATAAAAAATGAGGAGGAAATGCAAAAAATATTTGCATCATTCTTCTACAGCTTTTCTGAAACCCATCTTATTTTATGTACTACATATTTCCTTTAGTGTCTTTCAAAAGGTTCTTACCTCATAACTCTATCAGATAGGACCACTGGAGTGACACTTACATGTTCATTAGCAAATTTCCAAGATTCACTAATATTAGTGTGTTACCAAGATTCATTAGTAATACAAAAGCAATAAGCTAAATTACATGATGAAAACAATTTAAAAAAAGGCTTTTCAGAACTGATTTAGGAGGTGACCAAGAGATCCATGCAAAACATCTTTGAATGATATAAGGAACGGAGAGGGAGTATATAGCCAAATAAAGCAGGGAAGTCCACTTTGAGCTATATTTGAATAGTTTTTTGACACGATTGAGTGTTTATGAGTCTAAACTCTTAAATCTGCAGCACTGAAACAACCACCTAAGAGAAGACCAGATGTAGCAGATTCCAGAGAACCCTAAGCTAATTCTGCTCTGGAGAAAGGACAAGTCAAACATGCTGAGACCAGTTGAGCTAAGGCTGTATGTTCCACCTGGCCTGCAGCACTTTCCCCATGACTATGTCAGGTATATAACCAGACTAGGGAGTCTTTTATGGAAAGCTTTGATATGATGTGCCAGAAGAACACCTGGAAGCAGCCTTGAGCTCAGACTGCCCTGCTTTTCTCTGGAAGTCAGGGTGTCCTGCTGTTGGCACTTTGTTCAGCAGCTGCTGCCAACCTACTGGTGTTCTCCTGTGAAGGTACAGCGTTGGGGCAAGGAAAACACTGGACATCGGGGGCCTGGACTCCCAGGAACAGGGCAGAGTGTGCTTTTAGTTAGATGTAAATGTAACAGTACCAGGAAGGAAACTTCAGCTTGGCAAATGACATATTTTTGTGACCACAATTCCTGCAGTCCCCTTTTGATTTGAAACATTAAATGCTAGCAGCTAGTTAGCTGAACGGTGCTGACATATATGGGCATTTTGGATCACTTCAAATAATTTGGGGGAAAAGAGGATCGCTGAACCAAACTGTCAGAGAAAGAAAAAAAAAGTTATGTAGACATGATTCCTACAACATTGCTAGTTCCCAGAAATGACAGTATGTATATGCAAATATACATACAGTATCAGTTCAACAATGAGGTTAATCTCAGTTTTCATTTTTCCAGTTATTTGCCTCATAAGGCTTTATTTTAAACATTAACATTCAGTAAAGTTCAAAATTTCTATGAATAACCACACTAAAATAATATTTTACAAATAACATAGTGTTGTTATAACAAATTATTTTGAAAAATCAAGTGGAGTAGGAATGTGATTCAAATTCTCAGGGCTCACCTTTCCCAGTGAAGAGTTCCTTCATGACATCTAGTGGGTAAAGTTAGTATTACTTTTAATTTAGAGAATGAACGCAAACACAACCAAAAAAATACGCAGCAACAATTTACTAAAAATTCAGTTGCTTGATTGCAATTGATGATGCTAAGCAATTGCCATTTCTACTGAAAAAACTATGTCAGTATGTAGTGCAGTTGAAGAAACAGTTTCACCTTAAGAAGTAATGTGTGCACACTATTCCCCACATCTTGCAAAAGCAATTCAAAGGACTCTCCTTGCCAGGGCTGTTCTTAGTAGTTACCAAAAAAATACAACGGCTGTTCCTATAGCCTAGGATGTTGAGAATTTTCAACGAATATACACAATAACATGCTCAAGAACTGGATCTGAACAACCGACTCTTAGAATTGCAACATCTGCCTTCGTTTGTCTCTGGAGCACAGAGAAAGTTTCTCCGAACTAGATTAAAAACCAGACACATGTTGAGAGGAATACACACAGGACCTAGTCATCAGCAAAAGCAAAACATGTGGCTGTGCCACAGAGCTTACCTAATGCACACTAGCAAAAGCCACCAAAAAAAAAAAGTATCCGTCTCCTCAGGGACCTTTTAGGGATCTTCACAATGAGCAGTAATCAGGTAAAGGGCAACAGTTGCTGGAACTGGGCCCACTTAAGGAGCTAGCAAAACCACTAGATGACAGAATCAGCCCTAGAACAAAGGTTTCTTAATTAATTTTTGTGCAGCTGCACTGACAAAATGGTCTAACAGGTGGTCACGGTAGTGCCTAAAGCCACAGCTGGTGTGACTTGGCACCGTTTCAGGGAGAAATAACTAAACCTGCTTCTCCTGTTTTCCCAGGAGTCCTCTACTTCTATTCTCTTTCCAAGGAGATGCCATCAGTTACTCATGCACAGAACCTGCTCTTGTTTAAATGCCTTAAGCATGTTTTGAGTACTCCTGCTGGAAGAAACATCCAGGAAATTTGACAGAACACTTAATTTTTATATGATAAAAATAGCTAGGAGAAGATAGATAAGAAAGAAGCTGAGCATTTTCAGATTCACAGTTCAGCAGTTAAGACTCATGTTAGAAGCCTTAAGGATTTTTAAATGTGGCCATAGTTAATTGAGAAAATGTTTACCCACAGTTGAAATGTATCAGAAATTACTACTTTCCAAGTTTACTAAAATATTTTTGTGGGTTTTACTCTAAATTATCGTAGACACAATTTTGTTTATGACCTTGTCAAGACAACTTTTGTAAAATACGTATTCAATTAAAAACATAATAATAATTAATCCCAAGTGGTCCTTGGGGAAGAAGATTGCTTAAGCTGGAGAAGAAAGATGATCCATCACTTCTATACTTTATATATATAATATACTTTATAGTGGACTGGTCTCATTTATTGACATGCCATGAGAACAGACACACAGTTTATTCTGAAATCTTTTGTGTTCTTCATACTCTTTTTAAATTCATTTGTACTTGAGTAAAAATATGACTTGCAAAACTACATCATGCCATACACTTTATCCTGTATTTTTCTCTGAGTATGCAAACACATTATTTCTCTATTAGTCTTTCTTTTCTTAAGATTTTTGTAGAGCTGTAGATTTACATTTGAGAAGTCATGACTAAAAATGTCCAGTTATTACTTGAAACTAAAACCAGATATATTTTTGAGAGTATATGTTTGTTATTGGGACATGCAGCAGTCTCAGGTTTACTGCAATCACTGAAATAAGGAAACAGAATGTACCACTAATAAAAACCAGTAACAAGCTCAGTAAGTCAAGTACTTCATATGTTTTGTACACAGATGAAATATAGTACATCCTCCTGCTCATCTTCAGTAGAAAACGCAGGGGGTTGATTATTTTCTTTTGAAATAAATACCTGCAGATTAGAAAATTACTTTTAGGATCTGTAGGCATTTCTGTTTACCACACCTACAGCAATCCAACTCAATTAGCATACACCAGTCAGTACACAGTGTTCTCAATAGTGAGACATCTATAATAATCTCAATACTGAGACCTCTATAAGCTGAACCTTCAGAACATAAATGAAAAAGTATATACCTCTGAGGGTTTCTAGCAAAAAAAAATTACTAGACTAACTGTAGAGTCTTCTCTGCTTAAATAGCCTTTTACTATTTATTTATTCTTCACTGCACGCTTCAAAAACCTACAGAAAGAGATCTGCATTAAAAACCTTTAAACCTAACCCAGGATTTTTTACTTTGCATAACTGTTAGAGGAAAAATAAAATAGGCACTTGTTGAATAAACTCTATTCATCTACTCTGTTCCAGTAAAAATGAAAATGGGCCGAGTCCATTCAGTGTGGTATTTTTAGGTTAAAATAAAATTTTTCATACTTCTACATTTTATGTGCTTATGATGAAAAAGCTTTTTGCAAACTTAAAATACATTGTACAGATTTCTAGGAAACAAATCACATTAAATTTGCTTCTACAAGACCTTAAATTTTTTCTTGCAAAACACCAGGTAGCTTTCATTCTCAGTTAAGTCACTATAATGATAGAAACTATGAGGAGAGAGTGCAGTGTAGTCAGAAACAATAAAATTTTCTGAAGTACTTCTAGAAAACAAGTAACTGTTTCCAGAGCCTATACTTAAAGAGACTATGCCCGTAACGTACCAAACCATCCAACCTTTCTAAGAGCTCTTCCCACAGAAGACCTTCAGCAAGGGTTGGTAATGCAGTATTATATCTTATAGTAGCAAATGGTATATCCACAGAGCATTTCAGGAAAAAGCACTATACGCAACTCTGCGGACAAGCACTAAGAAAATTACACAAACCAGTTAAATTTTCAGTAATGGTTTGCTAAGAGTAGCCTGCCGATTTTATTGCGTTCTGGCACTTACAGAACTTGTTAACTGCAGCCAGAAACTTACAATAACTTAAGAGTAACGAGAACCGAGCACTCAGTTCACTGCAGAAGCCAAAGTGCGCTTTGATGCGGCCCGCGCTCCTCCTTTGATTAATTTTACACCTGCTTTCCTCCCACTCCTTCCCGACGTCCTCACGCAGTTATCTCATTAGCGGGGCACTTCAGACACAGTAATTAGCACCGTACCGAACGAGCCATTATGCAAATACCGCACCTGCCCATAACTAATGTTAAGGTCAAATAAAGGCTCGTTAGAAAAATTCCGCTCACTGAGACGTGCCTGCTCTGCCGGTGCAGCCCCTGACGCCGCCTGACCGCCTCACGGCGGCCGCGCGCCACCGGGGCGGGGCGGGGCCGNCGGGAGCCGTGGTCGCGGCCGCACGGCCCTCGGCGGCGGTGAGGGCGGCGGTGGCCGGGTTCTGCCGCCGCGGTTTAGGGGGAGGCGTGGCGGGGGGGACATGGGGGTGAAGGAGGGAGGCCGCGGTCCCGGGCGCCGTGGTCCCGGAGTGTTCCCGCCGAGGCTGCCAGGAAGCGCCGCCCCGGCTGGGCCCCGTGCTCCTGAATCCTCTCAGCAGAGCGCGCTGGATCGCTCAGCCGTAGGGAAATACCTGTATCGTGCAAATCACGCGTCTGATTGTTGGAATGCTTTCCCATAGATGCCCCTATCCGTGCCCGTCTTTCATGTGCGGGTTTTCACATTAGCTGCCTTCCATTTGATCGTTGCCCTCGTTGCACGTGTTTCTTTGTTTCCCGGGCACAGAAACGAGCCTTGTACACTATGAAATTTTCTCGGCGTTTCTGATAAATACCAAAGCACAGTTCCTTAGTAGTAAACAAATGGGAGCTAGGAAGGGAGACAGACTTAAGCATAGCAAAAATGTACAATTCCTGTTTGGTGTTTTGTTTTTTCATCACAAGGAACATGCTTCAGGAAGGCGCACACGGTAAATGGACAGTATCTAGCAGTGATGAAAGTGCCGAGGAAAATTCTGACACTGAAAAACCCTGTACATCTTCACTATCGGATGCTGCATGTGGTGGAACAAGTGGACCACAATATCCATGCTCTGAAGCTAGGAAAGCTGCTCACAAGAGAAAAGCTTCTCCCCTGAAGCTCACTGATAAAAGTCTTTCTACAGAAACACCTCCAGCTGTAAAACAGAGACCAAGCCAAGAAGGCTCAGGTTGGTGTCTTTCTAGTAGTGATGAAGAGCCTGAAGATGAGCAAAAGCATGCCCACAAAGAAACAGTGAAAGAAGAAAAGTCCGATGTGCCCAAAGAGCGCAAAGATGACAAACTCTCAGAGAATCTGAAAGAAGAGGAGTGTAATGAAACACCCAGTGAAGCCCAAGACATCTGGGATTTGGTGAATGGAGGGAATCCTTTCAGGTTCTTTCTCACTAAAGTCAGTGGAATCGAACAGAGCTATAATTCTGGAGCCCTGCATATAAAAGGTGAACAAGTGGCTTCTACACAAGTGGGCTTTTGGGAGAAAGCAAGAAAATGCCTTTTTTTTTAGTTTGTGGGTATTTTTAAATGCATGTATTTCTTGGTGTCACTGAGGTTTCATAGTCTGAATGTATAGGTTTGTAGAAACTGGTTCTATTATCTGGAGCTTTCTCTTTTAAAAGTATAGTGGATAAAGCATTAAAGCATTATTTCCTGATACTTTATTGTAACTTGGGTTAGGCTACAGAACTCTAATGTGTCTTTAGCCAAGGCAAGTCATGCTGCTTCTTATTGCTGCTTTCCTTGTGAGCTAATACGGGGAAAACTGCTTGTCTTTGTGGCACTTATAGGGGTTCTTTTCTTGGGTGCATTACTCCCTGAGTAGTTGTTTGCACTTGTCTTTATGCTGCTGAGTGGTTTGCACCTAGTAATTCACTATTACCTGATGCAGTACTTCTGAAGTTCTGTGTCTGGGCTTCATGGGTCCGTTTAAATTCAGCTGGGAGCGAGCTGTCCATCAGTCAAGATGGGGTGAAGTTTTTGGTGTACAATACTGATGCTTCAGGAATGCTCTGTAGCTGTCGTTTGATGTAAGGGGGGAAGAGCTTTGTGCACCTGTAAACTTCCCTGGAGTCAGAAATAAAATCTTACATACCACAAGACAGAATCAGAAACAAGTATTAATAAGAGAATTGTGTATAGAAATACAATAAAATAAGGCAGAAAAAAATTGTCGTTCTTTGAGTGAGAAGAAATTACACAAGACCTATACAATTAGGTTGTAACTTTTCCTCAGCCTCATGCCTGTGAGCACAGCTGGTGTCAGGGACTTCAATTGCTTTACTGCTGTAGTTTTTATATGCTTTGTGAATTTGTGGCTTTTGGCCTGTCCTCTCTTGGGAGTCCTGCTAGGTGATTAGTTGAGCTGGTGGACAGGCAGTATTTTTTGTTTGTTTAACCTGCTAAACCAGATTTTTGTAGAGCTAAGGTATTAACTATTTTGTGCATCCTAGAAGTTAGTTGTTGGCTATATTTTCAGGTTGCTGCTGTGCTTCAGTTGTTGAGGTTATAAATCTCCAGTTGGCTTAGTTTCCTGTGTCACCGTGATTGAACTATGGACACACGTAAGCTACAACCAGTCTGCAGCAGATAAGTAAGCGTTAGCTATTGCTGCTACCCTGCCACAGTTCTTCAAGCCCACTCAAAAAGGGAGAGAGTAGTTTAATGTCCCTTTCTCAATATGATGTTTGACCTTTTCCTTACCAGCTTTTGAAACTTTTTTTTTGCTTTGAGAAGATTAATACTTTTATAAGCATGTGATCCTAAGTGATTCTGGAGTGTCAGTGACTTAAATACTTGGAACAGTAAACTTGTGAATGCCTCTGTTACACCAAGTCTATGAACAATCTGGCCCTTGTGCTGTGGTAGTTACCAAGGTGTTAAAGATGCAAAATGTTTACTTGAACTTTTTTATTTATTTATGCTTTAATATTTTTAATAGATATTTTGTCTCCTCTTTTTGGATCTCTCATATCTTCTGCCCAGGTGAGTTTCCTGTTTGCCAAACTGATTTCACTTGCTTATTTAACTTTATTAACCTTAAACTTGATAATCCATGCTTGTGCCACGTAGCTGATATCAGCAGGGAACCTTGTTAAAATACAGAGGGAATTCTAAATATTTTCAACTATTGAACAATTTATTGAAATATAAAAATCATCCATTCCGCTGTAGAATTCGGGCAATTATAAGACTACATTCTCCTGGTTTTGAGGAATGTGCAACTGAAAAGTGTGTATTTATATAAATGATTTTTTTTTAAAGAACAACTGCCTTGCAGTCAAGGAATGATATTTTTGTTATTGCCTAGAAGCTTTTGCTATCGTTCATGGTATAAACATGTGACAAAGAGATGATCCTTGAACCTAAGCTTTTACATTATGTCTGTGTGGTCCTTTTTTTTTTCTGGATGGTAAATTTTATGAGCACTAATGCTTACTTTTAAGAAACTTAAATTCATTCTTGAATTGTTAAATGAAAGAAAGGATGTGAAAGTCAGAAATACACCTGTTTTTAGAATATGCTGTATATGGTGTAAGCAGTAATGTGTGATGACTACATAGGAAGTTTTTTTGCTGTAGTTCATTGATCTAGCAAATTTTTTGCTTTTTAATGAGTCTGTTTTCTTTTTCTTATATACAAGTTTAACTACTGTATTGATGTGGGATGGCTTGTAAGACAGTACCCACAGGAATTCAGGTATGTTTATTTTACAAAGGTGAAATGATGCAATTTCGAGCTCGTTTTTGTTCATACAAGGTCCTGTTTTAAGTGAATGATAAACTTGTTTGCAGTTGCGGATGATTGTTACTAATTGGATATGCATAGACTCTGTTTTCTTTCTACTCTTATTCCACAGTTGTAGTTCTCTGATTTCTTGACTCTTTTCAAGACTATTAAATGGTCAGAGTTCATGATAGCTGGTTTCTGATTTTTTTTTTTTAGTTAACACTGAGGAGGTCCCATTGTGGGCCGCAATGACAGGGCAGTAGATGACCTGTAAATGTGGAACAAGAAGCTTTTTGCCATACAGTTTACTGAGTCGAGAGCCAGATAGTGCAAGAGAAAGGAGAGAATGTAGGAAGGGCATAAGAAAACTGTATGAAAAGGATCAGGATGATTTCATGGATACGATATAGTAAGTTGAGGGGTATTGTCATAAAAGCAGTTCTTCTTTGCTTGAAATTCCTTTCTGATAATTGCAAACTCCTGCAGATGAAGTGAGCATATAATGTGCAGCCTTTTTTTTTTTTTTTTTTCCCATTTTACTGGAAGTGCAGTAGAACCAGAGTTCACAGAATCACAGAGTAGATACGGCTGACAGGGACCACTTTGGGTTGAACAGCACACTATTCCTGTAGGATCCTCCACTAGATATGTCAGAAAGCTGTCATCAGTGCTCTTGAGGAACTTCTGGACTGTTCATGCTTTGCTGTGTTGCCTCTCCAGCACATCAGGGTAGCTAGTCCCCCACAAGAACCAAGACCTGTGGCTCTGAGGCTGCTTGTACTGCTGCCTGTAGAAGGCCTTGTCCACTTAGTCCTCCTGATCAGATGGCCTGCAGCAAACACCCACAACCATGTCACCTTTACTTGTCTGCTCTTCTTTCCTAACTCATAATGTCTTGATTGATGTGTTCCAAGTGTTGCCTCATGTAGAGGGCAACTCCACTGCTGCACCTTCCTGTCTTTCCTAAACAGCACATAGCCCTTCATGACTATTCCAGTTGTGTGAGCTATCCCACCATGTCTCTGTAATTGCAATGAGATCAAAGCGCTGTGATTGCACACAGGTCTTCAGTTCCTCCTGTTTGTTCCCTGTTCTGTGGTATACAGATGCTTTATAGAAGTGTTTGAGCGTGCCAGTGTCCCGGTGAGGGTGCAAAGGGATGCCCCGCAGTCCTGTCTTGTGATTATGTCTTTAGCTGCTTGTACTTGTTGCAGTTATCCCGATCTTCTTCCATCATTCCCTGTAACTGGCAGGAGAGAACAAAACTTGTGGTCCAGATGTCTTGACCAGTTCTCCCAAGGCCCTGAGGTCCCTCTTGCTTGTCTGCAGTCTTGTTGGGATTTTGTTGGTACTCACTTGAAAAACCCGTAATAATTAGTGGGCTGAGCCAGGCTGAGAATTTTCTTGGTGGTGTTTCTTACCTGGACCCCAGGGAGGCAACACACCTCCCTATAGATTAGATCTGGTTGGCAGGACCAGAAATTTAGTTCTAGTAAGTGAACACCAAATTACTGCCAGAATAGACCTAGCCCTCTCCTTTTGCCTATCAGTCTTCCTATCTTCTCTGTAAGATAATAATTAGTAAATTGTCAAAGATCCACATGGTGTATATTGGTGCTTTTGAGAACTTACTTTTGTCTGTTTCCAGCCATAGGGACAAGTTTCTTTCATGATCTTGTATTGGGAGCTTCTGTTTTGGTGTCTGCTTTGCAACACACTTCCTGTTTTCCTTTTTTTCTGTCTTTTATTTAGAGGTTCTATTGTAGTGACTGCTATTTAGAGTTAGTGAATAAGGCATATTGATTTCAGTGCCATCTTTCTGCTGGGCTATCAGATTTAGGGGCCAGATGTCATAGCTTCGTGAAGGAATGGTTTAGACTGGTTGCTGATTCAGTTGATGTTTTAATGGTAATCTCCTTTTGTTTAAGGAAGAAGCCATTGCTGATAGTTCACGGTGAGAAGAGAGAATCCAAAGCTGAACTAATGGCGCAAGCACGGCCTTATGAGAATATTAGCTTTTGTCAGGTAATTAACATTTGCATCATCCTGTGGTTGAAGTTAAGCCATCTGTTACACTCAAAGTCTTGGTACTGATGAAAAGACACACCTTATGTGGGAAGTTTTTTGTTACACTTTCAAGAATATCCATGCCAGGACCGTAGGAACATGGTAACAATGATCCTGGCTGGATGTGATTATGGCAGGCTTCACCCACAAAAGTTTGTACAGAACGGCTGCCCACAAAAATGTCACAGGGCTCATGGAAGAGTTGCTCACCTTCTCTACCAGCATGTTACACTCAAGTTCTTACAGTGGCTGAAAAGGAAGCATTATTTTCATGTAAAGCATAGACCTTAGTCCTAGTGTCATTACAATGTTAAATCTCATCAAAGAATTACTATTTTCCAAATATGTTTTACACAAGAAAATGCTGATACAAAGAATCTTAGTAATACTGTTAAAATTGCTGTGAGCACACTTCCTGGCACATGCCATTTTATCTCTGATGTTATGTTCATTGTTTTCCTGTCCCTAAGTCATGGAGTCATTGGCTTCATCCTGGGGAAGGGCAACTTGCCAGTGTATCAAGAATTTGCCAGGTGAAGTATATTAATGATCATGGGGACTTTGTGCTCTTTGTTAGGAGGAGAATGATCTTGGAATTTTGTTCTCTCTGAAGCAGTCTAGTAATCCTGAGTTTCCTGTTGAATTGGTGGACCCAGTACTGCAGGTGTGGCCTCACTGGTGTTCAGCAGTGGGGAAGGATTGCCTCCCTTGACCTGCTGGCAACACTCCTTCTAATGCAGGCCAGGACCCTGTTAGTCACCTTTTGTGTAAGGGCGTATTGCTGGCTTCTGTGCAGCTTGGTGTCCAGCAGGAGCCTTGAGTTATTTTCTTCTGACTGTTTCTGAAAATGCTGCTAGTAAGAGAGGCACAAATTCTGGAACAGTTCCAGCAAGAGTTGCATTACCATTTAAAGTCTGGCATGTAGAAAGTGAAGAGTGCATTAGAAGTATTGAGAAGGAAGGTAATATATTTTGTGATCTGTCCACTAGAGAGCAGTGAAAGGAAACAAAATTAAGAAGCAATGCACAATAGCAATTTTTAATGATCAACTTTTGAATTTTGTAGGCTAAACTGGATATTGCATTTGGAACTCACCATACGTAAGTGAGAACTCACCATATGTAACACTATGAAGCAGAAAGGTCTGCAGCAAAACTGGGTTTCGTAGAAATTGTTAAGTCTTAAAATTTCCATAAACATATTTAGAAATGACAGGATTGTTCTAGTTTAATGAGACAAATTAGCTATTGAGTAGATATGAGATACGCAAGTTAAACGGTTGAAGTTGAACTGGTCTAAGACAGGTGGACTGCAGGTCCTGGCTCTTAACTCGTGCCTTAATACCAAACGTGTAATGCAGACTTGATCAGTCTTAGGCAGGGCAGACACAGCACTGATTTACTGATCATGTTTTTCACTTCCTGTGGAGGATCTGAAAATTAGCGAATTTGGGGGTCTTCTCAGAGAAGAAGCTTGAATTGGATGTTATAGAAGTGTCACAAAGTTAATTTTGTAGACAGAAAGCTACAGGTAAGAACAGATTTAATCTTATGTTTTAGCAAAGATCTTTTGGGTTCAGTTTGGGTTTCAGATCTCATCCTTTGGGATCACATGGATATGCTGTCTTTGCACAGCTAATGAAAACTTCGATACGAAAATCTGAGCAGTTTTGGTACAAAAAATACAGATATGTATGTTTATCTCAGTTACTAGTTTTAAAAATCCTTTGTGCTGTAGCTTGAGTTAAGAGTTATGAATAAATAGCTTTTTTGCCATCTTAATAGTTAGCTACATACATACCTTCTTTTAAAGTGAACGTCAGCTTAAGAGGAACTAACCAGATTTTAATAAATTCAGCTATAAGTAAGGGCTTTCAGTGTTTCTTAATTCTTTTTCTGACTATCTGCAAAGAGAAAAGTTTATCTGAAGAACTGTGCAAATATAGGAAGTGTTCTGCAAGCATTCATTTTGCTGTGGGTAATTGTAGTTGCATGAGATGCTAAGCTGTACTGTGGAATAAAATATATGGGGATAGTCTGATGACTGCCATGTGAGCTTGGCATGCACATGAATTGAAGTATAAGTGCTTGCATGATGCAGAACAGATTTTTGAAAATAATTACTTTGGGGCTTTTTAATGAATTGCTAATTTATCTCCTACTCTCATTGTATTGGCAATAGATAAAGAGTTATATCTCTTTTTTTAAAGGAAAATGATGTTACTGTTATATGAAGAAGGTCTTCGAGTTGTGATACATACATCCAATCTTATTGCTGAAGATTGGCACCAGAAGACTCAGGGGTAAGCAACAATATCTAGCAGGTGTATGTTTAATACTTTCCATAGGTGTTTGCTACTGCTGGAGATGGGATATTAGGTCAGGTGATCTAGTGTTGCAAGCCTTATGCTCCTAAGATAGACCTATTCTAAAAAAAAAAAAAATTGGACTTAGAATGCTGGTAGCTAACTTTGAGCTCTACTTGCTTTCTCCTGTAAACAAAACTGTGTTCCCAGTTGGCTGATAGCTTCAAATCAGTCTGACTGATAAAAAATTTTATTATGCTGTGCCATCTCTTTATGAAAAAACTTCTTAGCTATAGAGTACCATTTATATAGATCTGAAGCAGGTATTTTAAAATTATCTTAATATTGCAAGAATAATGTGTATGTGCAAATGTTCTGGTTTTGTTGTGGCTGTATCTAGAATGTAGTCTGATAAATGTTGGGCACTACTGATTCCATAATACAATAGATGACCTAGTATTTGCCCAGTATCCTTTCCTGGGAAGGAATTTTTTTCCTGCTTTATTTTCTTGGAAGAAGTTTTTAAACTTGATGACCAGCTTGGGACATAGTTTTGTTGGGAGCACAAAAAACAGGATTAAGTGGCATGTTAATATAAAGGTCCTCGACCTCTTCAGTTTTTTGGCTATTTTTATGGGAGCAATTTTTTGGTTAGATGACCACAATAAATCAGGGTATAAAATTTCTTCAAACTAATGGAAAGTTGCTTTTCAGAAGTTACAGTCACTTTGACATCCATTTTGCTGCCATTAAGTATGGCAGAGTTTTGAGACTTTGCTTGTCTGAGATAAGCTCTTTGGGTGGCAGAAGGAGCCACTGAAGTTTTTTGCCTTTAAATCTTATGGGTGGCTTTAGTATCTTATGGCTGCTAGCTTTTCAGAAAGCTAAGAAGGCGTGAAAATACCTATTGGGATACCTAACAAGTTCCCCTACTTGTCAAACATGAGAAATATTTTTCTTTTTTAGCTTTTGTGTACTGCAGTGTTATGCAGTATCACAATATGGTGGTTCTGAATTTCAGAGGATAGTATCAACACCCTGTAAAGTTGATAATGCAGAATCTTTGGTTCCCATGGCTACAATAATGTGTGACTGGAAAAAAATGCTGCTTAATGTTTTCCCTGCATAATGCCCATCCCATTTTACTCTGGATGTTCTTGAGAGGCAGCATATAATTGTGGGCTACTCTTCAAACTATATAAATCTTTCAGATGCTTTAATTGGTGGTTTTCTGTGCAGTTGCACAAACCAGTAGTTTGGCAGAACACATTGCAGTATTCTGTTCCTATAGAAAATGTTGATGAAAGGACTGATGGTTGGTAAGTCTGAGCCTAACTAGTCTAACAGGGGTGAAAGCTGTATATGTATGTGTGGATAAATGAGAATGTTGTTTTCATTTGAAAGTGTTAGTTTTATGATTTCAAGTATGAGCCAATTCTGTAGATGTAAATACAAGACATCTATAGTATCACAATGACCTTCAGATGTGCTTTACTCACGTACTAAACCCATGTGTTATTAATGTGTGATATCCTTGTTTATATGGCTGATTTTTTTTTTTTCTTTTTCTTCTTTTAAGAATATGGCTAAGCCCTTTATATCCAAGGCTACCTAAGGGAGCATCTGGTTCTGCTGGTGAATCTGCAACTAACTTTAAATCTGACCTTATAAGTTACCTGACAGCTTACAGTTCTCCTGCACTCCAGGAATGGATAAATCTGATTCAAGAACATGATTTATCAGAGACAAGGTATATATAATCTTGTGCTTTTTGTAACTTGCACATGTGGGTTGTTTGGTTTTTTCCCTAAAAATTTAATATCTGTGGTAGGATCTGTTAGACCTTGTGCTTGTTTTGTAAGCTAATCTTGTTTCAGACTTAAGTGTTTAAACATGACTAACTTTTTACAGTTTTTAAAAATTTATCTTATGTAGATTGTCAGATTGACCAACTTCTGTTCTGTAAGTATGTGTTTTAAAAGAAGAAAGAAAGGTGCACCAGCAGTAACTTTCCAGAAGGTAGCTGTAAAGTAATAAGGACTTGGTTTCATTTGAGCCAATCTGGCTCAAGTATTTACTCCAGTAAAATTACCAGTGGAAAAAACTGTGTTGTATTGGGTTTATCATGTAAGAGTGATCATATAAACAAAGGTTACTGGAATGGGGATTTCATTCAGAGTGGGCTCCTGTATTTGTAAGGCTCAGTTTAATCCACATATCTATAGAATTTTGCCTGTAACAGGCATGGATTGATTTTGGTAGGCAGTGTTGTGTCTAACTGGTCTTGGAATAGTCTTCTCTAATATCACATTGCTGATATTACTTAAGAATAATTCAGTATGCTTAGTTTACTTCTAATAAGTACTTCCACTTAAATATGAGCATTTACTTCAGAAAGTGTATATCTCTCTGGCAACTTAATTGCTGTTTTATAATCTGACCAAAAATTGTTGAAAAGCTGAAAATGGTCATATACTTGTCGTGGAAAATAGACCAAAATGTTGTCTAGTTTATACATAAAAAAGTGCTTTTATCTTTACATGGAGCCTTAAAAGATTGGAGAGGGTATGAAGGGTATGTACTTTATAGTCAGGTGAGCTAACAGCCTGAGCTGCTGCTCTGATTGCAATGATCATCAGCATGAGCTTAAACAGATGACTTGAGCCCTAGCTGATAGATGTTTATGCATGGCTAGGAAGGAGTCACTTGTTAGGATAAGGCTCTGTTCCTTGCCATTTGATGTACTGTAAGGGATGTTCAGTCATGTATAAAGTTAGCCATGAGATGCGTACAGTAGGGAACAGCTTCTTAAAGCATCTGATTGTTTTGACTTTGGGCAGGTCTCTCCCCTGTTTTCAGGGCAAAGTCAAATAGGGTACTAAACCCATTATTAGGAAGACTGTTGAAAAAGCTGTACGTTGCATCTGAACTATTAGGTGCCCGAATGAAAACTCATACCTGAATTGGCTGATTTGGATGTAGCAGTAGATTTGCTTTACTCAAAATTACTTGCCCAGTTATGTGCCAAACGAGCTATTTGCGTGTATTGCTAACATCATCTATCTTCTGCATTTTTGTACACTGAAAAAGATGTAGTTCTTGTCTCTGCTGTAGAACAGCCTGGTGGTGCATGACAGCCATATAGGATGCTGATAATAAATTACACAGCTGAAAATCTACTTTTCATTGTATTGTAAATCCCATGAGAGAGATTAAATATTTCTGGTTGCACTTGCATGTTCAATCTTGCTGCTAAGTTTTACTTAAGTACCTTGCTACTTTACAAACTAAAGCACTCCAGATCGACAAAAATCTGTTGGGTTTTTTTCTTTTTTTAGAGTATATCTGCTTGGTTCTACCCCTGGACGATATCAAGGCAGTGATAAAGAAAAGTGGGGTCATCTTAGGCTCAGAAAGGTACCAAAACTGTAATCTTTTTTGTTAATATCCTTTAAAATGTAAATAGAGTTTTGGAGAACATTCTTCATTCCTTCCAATTTTTCCAGCTGTCATCAGTCTTTTAATACATTGTTACAGTTAAAGTTAGCAATAACATATATAAGCTTGCAACTTTAGAACCTAATCTGTCTACTGAAGAAAAAGACAATTAAAAATGTTTTTATAAGTACATTAGCAACAAAAGGAGACTAATGAGAATCTCCATCATTTATTGGATGCAGGGGAAGACATACTGACAAGACATGAGGCAAAGGCTGAGGTGCTTGATGCCTTCTTTGCCTCTGTCTTTAATAGCAGGACCTGTTCTCCATGGATCTAGCTCCCCAAGCTGGAAGACAGGGATAGGGAGCGGAATGAAACTCCCATAACTCAAGGGGAACTGGTCAATGACCTGCTGCAACACTGAAGTGTATGCAAGTCCATGGGACCAAATGGAATCCAGCGAGGGAGCTGGCAAAAGTGCTTGTTGAGCCACTTTCAATCATTTATCAGCAGTTCTGGCTAACTGGGGAGGTCCCAGTTGACTGGAGGTTGGCAAATCTGACACCCATTTATGAGAAGGGTCGGAAGGAAGATCCAGGGAGCTACATGCCTGAAAGTCTGACCTTGGTTGCAGGGAAGGTTATGAAGCAGATCATCTCCAATGTACAGGATTACCGGGTCATTAGGCCCAGTCAGCATGAGTATGAAAGGCAGGTCCTGTTTGACTAACCTGATCTCCTTCTGTGACAGCCTAGTGGGTGAGGGAAAGGCTATGGATGTTGTCTACCTGAACTTTAGTAAAACCTTGGACACGGTTTCATACAGAATTCTCCTGGAAAAACTGGCTGCTCCTGGCCTGGATGGGTACGCTCATTGATGGGTAGAAAATGGGTGGGATGGCTGATCTCAGAGAGTCGTGGTGAATGGACTTACATCCTGCTGGCAGACTGACCCAAGTTGTGTTCCCCGGGGCTCCTTATTGAGCCCACCAAGCTGGGGGGGAATGTTGATCTGCTGGGGGGCTAGGAAGGCTCTACAGAGGGATCTGGACAGGCTGAATCAATGAGTGGAGACCAGTTGTATGAGGTTCAACAAGACCACGTGCCAGGTGCTGCACTTGAGTCACAGGANAATGAGAATCTCCATCATTTATTGGATGCAGGGGAAGACATACTGACAAGACATGAGGCAAAGGCTGAGGTGCTTGATGCCTTCTTTGCCTCTGTCTTTAATAGCAGGACCTGTTCTCCATGGATCTAGCTCCCCAAGCTGGAAGACAGGGATAGGGAGCGGAATGAAACTCCCATAACTCAAGGGGAACTGGTCAATGACCTGCTGCAACACTGAAGTGTATGCAAGTCCATGGGACCAAATGGAATCCAGCGAGGGAGCTGGCAAAAGTGCTTGTTGAGCCACTTTCAATCATTTATCAGCAGTTCTGGCTAACTGGGGAGGTCCCAGTTGACTGGAGGTTGGCAAATCTGACACCCATTTATGAGAAGGGTCGGAAGGAAGATCCAGGGAGCTACATGCCTGAAAGTCTGACCTTGGTTGCAGGGAAGGTTATGAAGCAGATCATCTCCAATGTACAGGATTACCGGGTCATTAGGCCCAGTCAGCATGAGTATGAAAGGCAGGTCCTGTTTGACTAACCTGATCTCCTTCTGTGACAGCCTAGTGGGTGAGGGAAAGGCTATGGATGTTGTCTACCTGAACTTTAGTAAAACCTTGGACACGGTTTCATACAGAATTCTCCTGGAAAAACTGGCTGCTCCTGGCCTGGATGGGTACGCTCATTGATGGGTAGAAAATGGGTGGGATGGCTGATCTCAGAGAGTCGTGGTGAATGGACTTACATCCTGCTGGCAGACTGACCCAAGTTGTGTTCCCCGGGGCTCCTTATTGAGCCCACCAAGCTGGGGGGGAATGTTGATCTGCTGGGGGGCTAGGAAGGCTCTACAGAGGGATCTGGACAGGCTGAATCAATGAGTGGAGACCAGTTGTATGAGGTTCAACAAGACCACGTGCCAGGTGCTGCACTTGAGTCACAGGAACCCCATGCAGCACTACAGGCTGCGGGCAGAGTGGCTGGAAAGCTGCCCAGTAGAAAAGGACCTGGGGGTGCTGGATGACAACAGCTGGACATGAGCCAGTGTGTACCCAAGTGGCCAAGAAGGCCAGTGGCACCCTGGCAGTCTGTGTCAGCAATAGTGTGGCCAGCAGAACGAGGGTTGTGATTTTCCTCCTGTACTCAGCTCTGGTGAGGCCACACCTCCAGTGTTGTGTCCAGAAGGGCAACAGAGCTGGCAGAGGGTCTGGAGCATGACTCTGCGAAGCAGCTCTGGGAGATGCAGGTGTTCAGCCTGGAAAAAAAAGGCTCAGAAAGACCTTATTGCTCTCTACAGCTACTTGAAAGGAGGTTGTACCTGAGTGGGGATTGGTCTCTTCTCCCAANACCTTGGACACGGTTTCATACAGAATTCTCCTGGAAAAACTGGCTGCTCCTGGCCTGGATGGGTACGCTCATTGATGGGTAGAAAATGGGTGGGATGGCTGATCTCAGAGAGTCGTGGTGAATGGACTTACATCCTGCTGGCAGACTGACCCAAGTTGTGTTCCCCGGGGCTCCTTATTGAGCCCACCAAGCTGGGGGGGAATGTTGATCTGCTGGGGGGCTAGGAAGGCTCTACAGAGGGATCTGGACAGGCTGAATCAATGAGTGGAGACCAGTTGTATGAGGTTCAACAAGACCACGTGCCAGGTGCTGCACTTGAGTCACAGGAACCCCATGCAGCACTACAGGCTGCGGGCAGAGTGGCTGGAAAGCTGCCCAGTAGAAAAGGACCTGGGGGTGCTGGATGACAACAGCTGGACATGAGCCAGTGTGTACCCAAGTGGCCAAGAAGGCCAGTGGCACCCTGGCAGTCTGTGTCAGCAATAGTGTGGCCAGCAGAACGAGGGTTGTGATTTTCCTCCTGTACTCAGCTCTGGTGAGGCCACACCTCCAGTGTTGTGTCCAGAAGGGCAACAGAGCTGGCAGAGGGTCTGGAGCATGACTCTGCGAAGCAGCTCTGGGAGATGCAGGTGTTCAGCCTGGAAAAAAAAGGCTCAGAAAGACCTTATTGCTCTCTACAGCTACTTGAAAGGAGGTTGTACCTGAGTGGGGATTGGTCTCTTCTCCCAAGTAACAAGTGACAGGACAAGAGGGAATAGCCTCAAGTTGTGCCTGGGGAGGTATAATTTGGATATTAAGAACAATTCCTTCAAAGTCTGTCAAGCTTTGGAACAGGCTGCCCAGGGAAGTGGTAAGAGTCGCCTTCATTGAAGATACCTAACAGATGTGTAGATGTGAGACTTACGGACATGGTTTAGTGTTATGTTAATGGTTGAACTCTATTACCTTTAGAGGTCTTATGTTTGTTTATGTAAGCCATAATGGTAAATCTTGAAGATTGCATATATTAAGTTTTTAGGCACCCTTCTTGTTTGGTGGGGGGTTTTTTGTTTCTTTGTTTTTTTNTGTGTACCCAAGTGGCCAAGAAGGCCAGTGGCACCCTGGCAGTCTGTGTCAGCAATAGTGTGGCCAGCAGAACGAGGGTTGTGATTTTCCTCCTGTACTCAGCTCTGGTGAGGCCACACCTCCAGTGTTGTGTCCAGAAGGGCAACAGAGCTGGCAGAGGGTCTGGAGCATGACTCTGCGAAGCAGCTCTGGGAGATGCAGGTGTTCAGCCTGGAAAAAAAAGGCTCAGAAAGACCTTATTGCTCTCTACAGCTACTTGAAAGGAGGTTGTACCTGAGTGGGGATTGGTCTCTTCTCCCAAGTAACAAGTGACAGGACAAGAGGGAATAGCCTCAAGTTGTGCCTGGGGAGGTATAATTTGGATATTAAGAACAATTCCTTCAAAGTCTGTCAAGCTTTGGAACAGGCTGCCCAGGGAAGTGGTAAGAGTCGCCTTCATTGAAGATACCTAACAGATGTGTAGATGTGAGACTTACGGACATGGTTTAGTGTTATGTTAATGGTTGAACTCTATTACCTTTAGAGGTCTTATGTTTGTTTATGTAAGCCATAATGGTAAATCTNGACAGCATTAGAACTCTATTACCTTTAGAGGTCTTATGTTTGTTTAGGTAAGCCATAATGGTAAATCTTGAAGATTGCATATATTAAGTTTTTAGGCACCCTTCTTGTTTGGTGGGGGGTTTTTTGTTTCTTTGTTTTTTTCACAGAATTTGATGAGGTATTTCATGTCATCTATTAAATGCTTCTTGTAGTTGGAGAACTTTTAACCTGCACCTCCCGCTGAAGGGGCGTTATTTTAAATACTGTTGTGAATTTTACATGGAGTTCTAATGCTGTCTGTGGCAAACTTCTGTGACATACAGAATACTTTTGTATCACACTGCTTTTCAGCATTAGGTTACTCTTGTAGATATCCCTTTGCTCATTAAGAGCGTGTCCTTTCTGGTATATGTCGTCTGATGTCTTTTGCCTAATTAGACACAGACTGAAGAAAAAACAAAACAGAAAAAGCCTGTAAGGGAGAAAGATGGTCTTGTGGCAGATGTTTCTGTGATCTAAAAAGATTTTTAGTGACATGCAGATAGACCTGATGATGCTATATTGATGACTGAAGCCATTAGATTGTGTGTTTGCTCTAGAGTGGGGTAAAGTTGACAACTACATATAATTTTATATCTGTCTATATCCATCTGTTTTTAATGTGGCTTTAAATTCCATTCACAGCTGAAAAATTCCTCTAAAAGGATCATTTCAGTTTTCTCTTCAATTGTTCTTTTTTCCCCTCTCATTGTAGGCTTCTATTGTAGCTGGGTGTCATAGCTTTAGGATACAAGAGGGATTTTATGGCCAACAACTACCAAATATAAAAAAATATTTAATTGTTTAATTTATTGTGACTTCTGAAGCTAACGTTTCATGTTTTTAGAGTTGCTAGCATTCTTTTCCCCCATTATTTAATGGTTGGCTTTGGTGCTTTTGGATAAAACTTAATGTAAATCTTCTCTTGAAGTGAGTTTATTTGGAAAGCCTGTTTTTTTTTTAATTGCAAAGTTAAATATGTAGTATGAATGTTGATCTCTTTCATTATCAGAAGTGAATTATAGAGGATTTATTATCTCAAAAGTGATATCAAACTAATTAAGGTATTCTTTGCCTGTTGGAGTCTAACAGTGTTTTAATTTCCCTCCCTAGCTTTTGAAGGAGCATGCTTTGTCAATACCAGCACAGGAATCCTGGCCTCTTGTTGGACAGTTCTCAAGCATCGGTTCAATGGGAGCTGATGGGTCCAAATGGCTGTGCTCTGAGTTCCAGGAAAGCCTGGTGGCTGCAGGCAGCAGTGTGACAACTTTCCGTAAATGTGATGTCCCAATTCATTTGGTATGTCTTTTAAATGGTAGTGAACTTTATTCATTTGTTTTGGAAATCTTAGTCATTGGTTTGCTTTTAACTTTTGGAAGGCAGAAATGGAGCTTTCGTCATAAAATCATATATTTGCCACTTAGTGATGCTTAGCTGTGTATGATTTGCTATAAAAATGTACCATAATTTCCATCTTCATGACACTAGATTATGTATCATCTCATCAAAATTTATCTTCTCATTCTATAACTTGTCTTCCATTGGGTTTTGTAGATGCAGCTGTTTTTTCACTAAGGTGTAACTGAATCCTTAGTCATTAATACCTTTGGTTATTAGCACAAGGGGAGGAGCAGAAAAGTTTGTGGCAGGAGCTTATTAAATCGAGGAAGAATGATGGTCAAACTATGCCTTTACCATATGCTACTTGCCTGTGCATACTCATATCTCATATTTGAGGTGTGAGACTAAAATCTCATAAAATAAGGTTCAGAACTAGCTTTGGCTACTTGGAAATTTTACTTGAGACTTTCTAGCTAAGTTTGGTTAGCTCTGTAAGAGTGGTAGAAATACTAGACTTCCTTTGTTACTGGCACAAAGGTAGTTGTAAGCTGCAGTGTAATTAATTTTGAAAAATGAAGCTTTTCATATTTATTTTTTTCTCAAGTTTTCTCTAAGGTGTTTGTTTGAAAATTGACAAGCAGCCTCTCTATTTAGAGCAGTGTTACTAAAGTTGCTTTTTTTTCTACCTCCATGAAGGTTTATCCTACTGTGAACAATGTGAGGCAAAGTCTAGAAGGCTATCCTGGTAAGCAGATGATTTCCCATTTATTTGCTTTTTGTGGTCATAATGTCCTGCAAAATCACTTTAGTGGTTGATGTTCATTTAACATGAAGTTCTCATCTTGCTGAGAATGTGATAGAATGGGTGCCAGTAGAATCTTAGTACTTCTGCTGGCGCTCTGACTCCAGCTGTCCTATTGTGATTGAATACAAGGGGCTTTGTGGGCATTGGTATGTAACGTTTGTCTGTCCTAGCCATGTTCATATGTCACTGTATAGGAAAACAACAGCTTTTGCCCACTGCTCTTACTCCAGTCATCATTTCATTTTGGCAGAAAATTCAGGTTTGAATGTGTCAAGTTCTCCTTCTGTTTTGATTGCAGTGTCATTCTGCACATCAGATACAATGGAGGCTAAGGTGTTATTTGTCTTTTTTTTCAGTATTGTAATATACAACTGTTCTGTTCACTATTCACATGTTTATTTTCATGAAGTCATTGTATTTGTAAAAGCCCCAGCCAGCCTGAAACAGGAACTGGTACTATAACATTCTGATACAGGGAAGCTTCTGTTTCTCAGAAGCAAGTCTTCAAAAGGTCAAGGCAATTGGAAGAGATTCATGAGGACTGAAAGAAGAAAATTCTTTCCTGTCTTTAGGAAGGGTAAGGAGGAGGATCTGGGGACCTATAGGCCTGCCAGCTTCACTTTGATCCCTGGGAAGGTGATGCAACAAGGAATCCTGGAAACCATTTTCAAACATATGGTGGACAAAGAAGGTGACTCAGAGTAGTCAGAATAGATTTTTAAAGGAGAAATTATGCCTCATTAACCTGATGTCCTTCTGCAATAAGTGGCTTGATGCACGAGTGTCGTATTGTTTATCCTGTTTCCCGAGGTGGAGCGGAGGAGAGAGAGACAGCAGGCAGGAATTATGCAGCAAGACTCATTTATTTAATTAACAGCTCTTTTATAGGATAATCTTCTCATAGTTTAATTGGTCAGTTTTCCAACCCCCCCTCTGGGGTGATTGATCGAAACGATATTAAAAATATTTTCTCTACTTGTTCAAAACAATTTGCAGATGTCTATAGTTTACAAAATTCTACTGATAGCTTCTGTGAGAAAGAGAAATTTCACACGGGATTAGAAAGCGTCAGGAAAATCCTTGCTTTGCAGTCTTTTTGCATCCACACATGAAGAGTGCCCCTAGATGTTGTTTAGCTTAACTTTGTCTTTCAACTCTGTCTTCTCTAACATCATTACAATGATGTGATAAAGTACAGGCTGGATGAGTGGAAAGTGGAGCAGATTAGAAACTGGCTAAGCTGCCAGGCCTCAGAGACTGTGAGCATTGGCACGAAGGCCTGCAGGAGGTCAGCCACTAGTGGTGGCGTGTGCCAAGCACTGGCACTGGGGTCGTGCATTAATGTCTTCATCGGTGACCTGGGTGGTGGGGCAGAGTACACCTGTAGGGAGTTTCCAGATAGTGCAAGCTGGGAAGGACTGGTTGATGTATTGGATGATTGTGCAGCCAGTCAGAGGGACTGTGCTGGCTGGAGAAATGGGCAGACAGCAACCTTGTGCAGTGCAACGAGGGCAGTGCGAAGTACTGTGCTGAGGCTAGAGCAACCCCAGGCATGAGTGCACGCTGGGGATTAACCACGGGTGAAGAGCTTTGCAGAAAAAGGCCAGGGAGTGCTGATGGTCACTAAGCTGAAGATGAACCAGCAATGCACCCTGGTAGCAAGCAGGCCAGCAGAATCCTGGGCTGTGTTAGGAAGTACATTGCCAGGAAGTGACCTATCCTCTCTGTTTAGCGCTGCTAAGACCGCTTCTGGAGTGCTGTGTCCAGTTGTTGACTTAGCAGTACAATATAGATACGGACATAGTGAACCAAGTACTGCAAAAAGCCACAAAGATGAATAAAGGATTGGAGCATCTGTCATACAAGGAGAGGCTGAGAGAGCTGGATAATTCTTGGAACTTGGAGAAGAATGCTTTCCTGGGAAGTCTTACCAGTGTGTATAAATGTAAGTTACAGGAAGAGGCAAAGTAGAGGCAGGTACTTTACGTGGTGACCAGGGAAAGAACAAAGGGCAGTGGATGTACATGGGAATCTCTTGTATCTCAATTTATCTTTACAGCAAAATTGTTTTCTGATGTTTAAATGAAATAGGTTGCTCATAGAGGCTGTAGAATCTCTGTTTTTGAACATACTCAAAACCTGGCAGGACACTGTACTGAATAATGTTGTACTGTATGCTCTGTTCAGCCCTGCTTTGAGCACGGAGTTATTCTCTCCAGAGAGTGCTTGCAACTTCAGTGATTCAGTGATTCTTTGGCTTTGCTGAATCATTAAAAGTGTTCCAGTTCCAAGCTGGATACCTATGCTCCTATGCGGGAGAGTAGCTTTTGAATTCTAACCCTGGTGGATTTTGAACATGAAGCTGGCATGAATGTTTTCAGCATTCTTTGTCTTTCCTCTGATTAGTTTCTGGACATATGTAGAAATTGCAGCCAGAGAATTTATAGGTATCTGTGGTTCCCAGAATTAAGTTAGTGTGTCTTTAACTTCTGGATATCTACAGCCCAGTGACTTCTTACTATAATTTTTTTTCATATTGTGAAATAACTTGGTGAATTATACAACTCTGTGTTTGTGCAAATGAACAGCACAGTTAGTGCATTTCTGAGACTATCAAAGCTTTTGTAATGGGTTCTTATGGCGCCTTCTAGGACATGTTGAATACAGTAGGCTTTGCATCATGCTTCTACTACACAATACTAATATAATTCAGTATGCCTAGCTGATTCTTCTTTGTTAAATCCACTTCAAGAAATCACAAGGTGCATTAGCCAAAGGCCAAATCAATACAAATATAATTTCATCGTAGAAGTATACGCTTTTTAAAATAACACTGTTTGGGGTTTGATAGGTTTGTTCTTACTCCTGAAACTTGCTTGTTTTATTTCCTCTTTATAGTTTGCATAGGTAATGATTCAAATCTGTTGATATCAAGGAGTATCATATAAAAAAAACTACCCATAATTCTCCCTGTATAGTTCCTCTTTTTTCTACTGTAAATATGCTGTGTAGTGTTTAGGAACTTGCTAAATTATAAGAATGGAAAAAACCCCAGCAAGTATATACCATTTTATACTACTGGAGCATTTAACAATTTCCTGACAGTAACTCATGAGGGTAGGACACATAGCTTATTCCCCAAGATGCTTGCTGGTTTTAGAATGTCTTTCAAAAAATAAATGTACATGTTCTATTTTTTTCCTTAAGCTGGTGGCTCACTTCCGTACAGTATACAGACAGCACAGAAACAGCTGTGGTTGCATTCCTATTTTCAGTAAGTAGAACTCAGTTCTTTGGGGTTTTTTTCAGACTCTGTGTTTAAAGTTACAGTGCTGTAATGTTTGAGTGTTAACAGCAAATACGTGGAAGTGTTTACAAGGATGATACTCTTAAACTCCTTAAAATAAAGGCCTTTAGTTCCTTATCTGTTGGGTCTTACGTCCAACAGTAGAAAATATGCTGTTTACCTATTAAAATTATATGGGATAATGTTGTTACTGGATTTAGGTTTCTGTAAACTTCTTTTTAAGGTTTTCTTTTCTGAACTGGAATAATGTTACTCTTGTTTTTTTTTAACTTAGAGTTGTATTTCACTTTCCCTACTTGTGCCTCTTTATTAATAGGATTTCAACTGAGCCACAACAGGATTAGGAAGGCTTTTTTTGGTGGTTGCTTTATTTTTTTTTATTCTCAGTGCAGCAGTCCTGCTGCAAAAATTCTCAGTCCCTTATGGCAATATCTTTTGTTAAAGATGCCTGACATTTTCTATTAAGAACTTCTATTTCCATGTGCTACTAGCTGTGCCAAAGTCTAAGAGTCTGACACATTTCATGCCAAATGTCTCCCTCAAGCTGAATCTTTAAAAACTTAGACGTGTTTGGAGAACAATGGGAAAAGTTGTTTTGCAAAGATCATAAAAAATCTATGAAACTTGTAACCTCTTACAAGACCACAACTTCCCAGTCCTTTCATCAGAAACTTTTAACTCTTCTGGAAGTTGCTCTGGTAAGAATATTTACTAAGTAAGATTGTGTTCAGTTGGGTATATATTCAGGGGACCGAAATAGAATTGCTAGTTGCAGAGACCACCTCCATTCTGGAGTGAAGGTGATTGCTGTTGTAAGCATTGCTGGCCGAGGTCCAAGGAATGGAACTCAGGCAGAAAGCATGTGAGACTTTGTCTCCTGCCTTTAATCTCTGTCCTCTGAACCTATTCAGCAAAGGAAGAAAACTGCAATCAACTTGAAGCTTTCAAGATTGTTCAGTCATTATTCAAAAAGCAAGAAAATCATAAATCTGTGGGTGCTTGAGCAGTTTTAATTAAGTTTCTGTAGTCTCATACCTCATGAGAATCTTACTAGAAAAAAGAGGTAACCTTTTTCAGTTAGTCTCTTACTTTGTACACAGAATGTTACTTAATACAGATATCATTCATTGATTTACTCCTTTTCAATGAGAAAATGCCCACATACCTGTCTCGTTGGGCATGCAGGGCCCTGCTCTGGCAGCAAAAGGACTGTTTCAAGTTCATCTATCCAATTGGCTGTAGATGGCAGTGGCCCTGCAGAACTGCTCTGTAGTGCCTGCCTACCTAAGCTGCAGGGCCTTACCCTGCAGCAGTGCAGGGCAGTAGCCCTTGAGGAGAGCCTGCATGCAAACTCTTACCTTAGGGCAGGTAAGACAGCAGCTTTTACCATGGAACCTGGGACACACAGAAAACAGCAGGTTTCAACAGAGTTAAATACAAGATGAGCTGTTTTGAAACTTGCTATAATGCAGATCTTTGGGCAGTGGAGGGATTAGAGGAATTTAGAAAATTCCTCTTCATACTGGAAAACAGTATGAAACCAGAAGGAAACTAGGAATTCTACCAGAGCTGAAAGGAAAAAAATCCCTGCAAACCTTACATGTTTACAGTAAAGGAAAAGAAATAACTCCTTTTTGCAAGTAGGGAGAGATTAATGGAGTTGAAAAATGGTGTCCTGTAGCCTCTCACGTGAAGAGGCAGGATGTGTGCTCCAGGCATGTAATTTTTATAATGTCTGTGGGCTGTTTTTCTCTCTTACGCCAGTTGAGTGTATTTAACCTATAATGCAGCTCTGAACTGTAATTTCTCAGAAGAATAATGTGACTAAACTTAATATTGGTTTTACTTTTCTGACTGTAGCAAATGATTACTAGACTGCTATGTTAGATTAGCTACTGTGTAAACAGTGTAATTTGTAGAGTTTTCTCTCTGGTATTATTGCTGTTTTTTCCTTCCAGTATTACTAATTGATGAGGACAGATTTGCCATGCTTAATAATTTTTGTTAATTGCTGTTTTCGAAACGTTTGATCAGCTTTCATAGTAGATAAAATATGGTATTTGAACAAGAAGTGCTTTTGAATGCACCTTCAGTTATGTACATATATTTACTGCTTGTTTACAGTTTAGTTCTGTAACACTGAAGCTGAATTAATCCAGCAATGGCTTGTTATTTTAAACTAGCTTTTTTTATATACACATAGAATGACCTCTATTCTCTTAAGCCCTCAAATTTCTCAGTGGCTTAGGGGCACAGAAAAGGGAAGAGGAAGAGTAGCAGCAACAATTTACTAGTTGCTCTCTGCCTCTGTCATGGATAATAAATTGTTATAAACTTGGGGAATTCTGTGAGGTTTAGTTTGGTGCCAAATTCAGTTGCCGAAAGTCATAACCTTTAATAGTCTTCAAAGAAGATACATTGACCAGAAGTTTAGACTTAGTTTCTTGAGTGCTATCTGGAATGGAGGAATGGAAAAAACTTGTTAGGAGAACCTGACACTGTGAGGAGAATCACTCTGGGTTGGTTGTACAGACAAAAAACCCCTGCTCTTCTGACTACTAGTAGAATTGAAATTTGGGATTAACAGTACAGTTAAATGGGGTATTTTAAGATCTTCTCTAGGAGAAATAAGTATTAAATGTGACAAGTATAAGTAGTGTTACTGAAATCATGGCACTGTAGTATGAAGAGGATTTTTTAGACCTCAAAATAAAACTGTATATGAAAATAATTCCTTTTGTTTTTCTAGCAAATGGTCAGCAGAAGTCACGGGTCGAACTCATGCTATACCTCACATTAAGACATACATGAGACTCTCTCCTGACTTCCAGAAGATTGCATGGTTCTTAGTAACAAGGTAAAAATCTAACCAATACAGCTCTCACTTAAGAATTTTATATATGTGGGTTCTCTGTCAGCTGCAGTAACAGGTGAGTTACTGCCATAACCCTCATAATACTTCAATTAGTGATATGAATTTTTGTCCATATTTAATGTTTCTCCATTTCATTGCCCCGTTTGAAGCTGCAGATTGAAATGATTATGTCAGGAACTGTTGGTAATGCACTAAAATCTTGTCTGAGTTGTGACTGCCAGTTTTGGGGTTCAACACCAACTAAAGTGATAAATATTTTTAAATATTGCATTAAGTTTCTTTAAGACATGCTGTGGCATGGTATGAATGTGCTGGTTCTACAAAATAGGTATGGGTTAAGCCGAAGTTATCCTTGGGCTGCCCTACTGTTATAAAACATACAGATGCCTAGAATTTGGAATCTGATCTTTTGTAAGATCAAGTTGTTTAGCAGTCTGCCTTGAAGTATAAGCTTTATATTTCTGTTCTTTAGTTGTTAAAGAAGCCAAAAGAAGAAGCAAGAAATTTCTTGACTTGAAGGGAGAATGTCTTGTTGCAAATGAAAAATACAGATATGTTTCAGTTTTGCCAAAACTGATTTTAATGCAACCCTATATTCTGTAGATTACGGTCTTTGTGTCCTCACTCTTAAATGTTTAGTTACTTAAATTTTTTTTTTCTCTTTATAGTTGGTCTCTTTAAATTTCATCACTCGTTGATACTGTTGCCTGCAATAGTGGTAGTGATTAAAGTGCTTTTAAAAGATTTTAAGTTACTTAAATGTGATGCTCACTTCACCTAATACAGAAATTCATGGTTGCTTTATTTTCTTATGTTTCTTCTGTTCTGCCATTTGCTGTTACCAAACAGCATCTAGCATGTCCATCAGTTGAAATGTAATGTGTAAGTTTTGTATTGTGCTGTAGAGGTAGGTTTTGACAACATAATTGCATATATTTTTTGACTCCCAAATTTGTCTGCTTCTTCTT
>VYZQ01007844.1:70686-81816 GCA_013400655.1 Mystacornis crossleyi
GCCCTGAGCCCCGCGTACGGCTGGCGGGAGGCGCCGTGATGCCCGGCGGCGGCAGCAGGGCCCCGACGTAGCGTGGCGGCGCGGCAGCCCGGTCCCGCGGGCGGAGGATGGCGTGTCGCGGCGGCTGCTGCTGCTCCAGCGCGGGTCGTCTGAACGCGGACAACGCGCGGTTCCTCCTGCTGGCGGTGCTGATCGTGCTGTACATGCTGTGCGGCGCCGCCGTCTTCTCGGCCATCGAGCTGCCCACGGAGCGGGAGGCTAAGGAGCGCTGGGAGGAACGGCTGGAGAACTTCACCCGGCGCCACAACCTCAGCCGTGCCGAGCTCCGGCACTTCCTCCGGGAATACGAGGAGGCGAGCGTAGCCGGCATCCGCGTCGATGACATCCGGCCCCGATGGGATTTCACCGGCGCTTTCTACTTCGTGGGCACCGTCGTTTCTACTATCGGTGAGCAGCGGGACGGGCGGGAACCGGGACGGCGGCGGGGCCAGGGCTGGGGGCCCGGGGATGCGCTGCCTCTCTCCTCCTCGCCGGCTCCCTGGCTCACAGCGGGCTCGTGCCGGTGCCAGGCATGGTCCTGTCTCTTCGCTGCTCCTTTTTTCCCCCTCTTCCTGTCAAAGAGGCGCTGCCGCGGGCGCACCACTCGCGGGAAGAGCTCAGCTCTGGGAGCACCCCAGAAGCACCGGGCAGGCCGGCCGGCGCCGGAGGCCGAGCTCCGGGCGGGCAGGGCAGCGGACACAAGGATGCTCTTCGCGGGTGTCATTTGCCTGCGCGGACCAACTTGTTCTCAGTATACTGTGGCAGACTCTGTGAGAGACCAATCACATCCAAAGCCGAAAGCTTTAAACAGTCGCTGTATGTCTTTAAATTCTGGGAAATCTTATAGCAAATCTTAGATCTGGAGGTTTCATAGGCTGTACACTCAGAAGGGCCCTTTCTGAGGATCGTCTGATCTTAACAAGAACCATTTAATAGATTTTGTGGTGTCCAGCTGCAAAGTATACAACTTGGAAAGACTGGGTTTCAAACCACTCGGGTTTTTGCTCTTCAGGCTTTTCGCTCTTCAGGCTTTTCAAGGCAGAACGATCAAGTCGGTGGGCACAGCTTATTTCACTTGTGAATAAACCCAAGTTTATTCAGGCTGAAGGAGCCTTCGGGGGAAGGTGATACTGAATAGAAATTCCGAGCAGTCTGACAGGTGTACATTAAGATGAAAAGGGATAGCACCAGGAACTGACATAAGCACCCCCGGGAGCCCATGGGTGTCAGCAGAAAGTCTTCATTCAGGCATCTGCAGACAGCTAAAAGCCTCGGAGGAAGCGAGCTTGCTTTTGTTAAAGACAGGCAATCTGTGTGCAGTTATCGCTGTGACAAATGGGATCACTAAATCTTAGTAATGGTGTATCCAATTCACATCCGTCTCCCTCTGCAAATGAAATGTACATTGATGTATGATTGTTTAATTCTTCATGAAATCTCCATTAACAGTTTTTTCCTGAAGAGATTAGAGATGCCTTGGTTTATGTGGGATGTATGAGTTTGCCCTGTCCTGCAGCACACCCTTCCCTCATACTGAGTATTTTTAGGTCTGGGGTTACAAAGGTGTCACTGGGCTGGTTTTGTATTTCCTCAGGGCTTCAAGATTTGGGTGGTTTGTGTACTTAGACCTAAAGTCTGTAAAAGCCAAGAACTGTGATTCAGTGTTCTGCTGAACTGGTAATTTAAAGTAATTTATAATATTGTTAAGCCCATTTTTGTGGATTACTGTAGTTTGTTTGCCATTGTAACATCTCCCTTGAAGTGTGCTTCTTGTATGATCAAAATAAATAAACACTGTTTATACTAACATTTGCTACAGCCATGAAATCGTAGTAAAAAGATCAGACCAGATCTCAAAAGTCCACCTGCTTTGCCTCTGTTCCTAGAGGAGGTCAGTTATATGTGACTTCTTCTTTTCGTGAGAAATGTTTGTCCCAGCTGGCATTTCAAACCTGCACTGTTGGAGATTCCACAGCTTCCACAAGGAATCCAGCTTTGTGCATTATTACCCTGAGGTTTTCCTGATGTCTGCCCTACTGCAGTTCAGTGACTTGCATTATTTTTGTCTTGCCATCCTTTGTACTCAGATGGCCTCTTAGGTACTCAAAGACCATTGTCAGTGTGTCCCTTCAGTCTTCTCTCAAAAACCACAGTGCTGTAAACCCTTTTGCAGTGATACAGTTACTTCTCACAGGTATTAACTGATGCCTCTAGTTCCACATTAATATAAGTCTTATATAAGTAAGATTAAGGGGAGAAGTGAATCTGTGATCCTGTTAACTGTAGACGCTCACAAACACAAGTATCCACTTACCCACTCACACTTCTTGGTAATTTATATGACTTACTGATTTCCATTCCCCACATTTTACAGCTCCTTCAATGTTTCTGCAGAAATGTCCTCAAGACTCCTTTTTCCTTCAGACTATGTATGGTCTGTAGACTCTGGCAGTTTACATCCTGTCCCTTCTTTTGACCTGACATTGCATTTCTCAGTCTTATCAATGATGGCGCTTTCTCAGTCTGTTTTATGAATTACATAATTCTTTCTTAATCTAGTCAGTGGCACTGTACTCTTTAATCATATCAATGGCATGTCTCTTTTTTAATCTTCTCAGTAGAACTTCTGCTTTGTGGGACTGACTGTGCATTTCAATGCTTTAACTTAGCTTGTGCTGCGGGCTGGGCTCTCCAGGCATTCTCAGGATTGTGCTTTAACCACGTTTCCTGAGATGTGCCACTCAGGTGTGTTCTCCTGCAGGCTCTGCAACCACACGCTCATTTGTATCAACCATATTGGCATCCTAACAATAGATTTTGTTTTACACATCAAAAAAATCAATATTTTGTCTCTCTTCTCAGCCCTTTCCGAATGGTCCACATCTTCTTTCATGCCCCAGTACAGTGCCCTAAAATTAATGTATTACTCTTACTGTAGCCTTGCTAGTTCTTAGCAAAGTAGAAGGCTTATTTCATGTTTTTTTGAGTCTATACTTCTGGTGTCTATGTACATTCCTACAGCTAACCAAAATTTGGTGCCTTCAGTTAAAAGCAGTTTTTTTAGGGATAGGTGCTTATGATATATTCTTAATATCAGCTCACCTTCTACACTGAGTACTATATGCTGGTATAGAGGCTTTATTTTAGCAGGTAAGTTGTTGTAAAAACAATAATTTTATTTCTTTTGTAAACTTTATGAGGGTTTTTTTCTCTTTTGCATAATAGGAATTATTTTGCTACTCCACCAGAATAAATTTATTTCTTCCACAGTAAATAAAGTGAACCTAGCCGTTTTGATACACTGCTTAAGCATCACTCAAACATTACTTGTAGTATCAACTGCTTCCTATACTTTAGCTAGAAAGAAATACCATCACATATTTCAGAGGAAAGTAGAGTTTTGCAGTAACTAAGGGACTCATCCTGTCTTTTTAATTAAGATTTGCATAAAATGTTTATCACATGGATTTTGGAACATGGTATCAGTGCATCAAGTCAAGAGGTCACAATCAAACATAACCAGCCTATTTTCATTTGTCAAGAAAATACAAAGCTAAACAGAGCTGAACTAGTAAAAAATAATTAATTTCTCATTTTAGTAATTTAAGAGTTTGTTCCATAAAAGTGTTTATTTCTATCAGTGCTCAGTGTGTAACCCCTAATCTTGATGTGCCTTTTGGGCAGTGATGTGGCCAGCGTGACCCAGTACTGAGGTTTCCTTTGCAGTAAGTGGAAACATTAGGAATGAAAGAACATAACCGCGAATACCTGCGCAACTAGGAGACTACCGAGGCTATCCAGGAAGTGATCCCAAGGAATTAGATGGTGTCAAAGCCTCTCAAGGCAGGTGCCTAACTAATCTACACATGTGCAGTGGGCTCCTCCAAAAGCCCACTTTGCTTTTGATCAGCCCTTTGTCACATAATGTAGCGTCCCTTTTGCCTAGAAATCAAGTGGTAGTAGTAATGTCTCAGGATGTGAGAGATCAAAGCAACTTCTTTCTACGTCAGGACTTGAAGCAGTTCCTGTGTCTCATCCAAGTGCCCTGCCCGCTGGTCTGGGGAATAATTTTAAGCTGGGACTCTTAGTGTTTTCTGTTGAAACTGTTCCACTCTGCATAGCCTAATAAATACCTGCCGACCAGAAAATAAAACAAGATCTGAATCCCAATTTGCACTTCAGTGAATGTTTATGTGTTTTATACATAAACAGAGACATACAGAATTAGATAGGTTCTGGGTGTTCAGCATCATTGAACGGTAGGGTCACAATCATCATCAGGTGCTCTGATGTCTAAGGACCTCTGGCACAGTAGTGCCTCCAAGAAGGAGGGAGCTACTGCCCAGGTGTTTGAACATCTGTGCATTGAATCTTCATGCTTACCTTTTGTGACAGACACCTGTGCACTCTCGGTTCCACTGGAATTCCAGTAGAACTAGCTGAACATTACTATCCCTGAGCAATACAGAGAGCTGGCACACTGAGGTATTTCCAGCATCTAGTTCCTCCTCTGTTCCTTGAAACCATTGGAAATAAACTGGTACTGACTTCACTTGCATCAAGTGAAGAATTTATCAGTGCATCAAGATACCCTCACCTCATGTACAGATGTTTTTCTTTCCATGACTTTAAAAAAATGAAAGAACTTTATTTCCTTTTCATTAAAAAACAACAACAACAACAACAACAACAACAAAAAACCCCACCTATGTCCAGCCCAGCCCATATTATGATCTTGGTTAGAACCTGTTCATTTTAACTGTAAATGGAATAAAATGTATCTTTTTAAAAAGGCATAACCTGAAGCAACTTCTCAAACTGACTTATGATATTCCTGCCCTTTTCACAGGCCGCTGGAAGTTGGAGGGGATCTCTGGAGATTGTCTGGTCCAACCCCCACACTCCGAGCAGAGTCAGTGACAGCTCAGGGCTGTGTCCTGTTGGAGTTTGGGTATCTCTGTTGGTGGAGACGCCACAACCTCTCAGGACAACCTGTGCCAGTGTTTGACCAACCTCACGTTAAAAGAGGGTCTTTTTCTCCCTTTCAAATGGGATTTCCTGTATTTCAATTTGCACCTATTGCTTCTTCTCTTCTCTATGTGAACTGTGTGAGCAGTGAAGCAAAGGAGGAAATTATATCATCTTTGCAAAATGAGATACATTTTCTGGAGAAATTGTCAAAATTTGCATCCTTCCTCTCTGCGAAAAGCTGCAACAAATTGGGCTGTAGGTGTAAAGTCTTGGTACAAGGTGAGAAAAGAGATTTGTTTACTGATGCATTACCTGAGGCCCAAAAGGTAAAATTACCTGGAGTGAAGGCTGAGATTTTTACTATAGAGAGTGATGAGCAACCACATGGTATATTGTACAGAAGGGATAGAAGGAGTCACAGCATCTCTTCAAGCAGCCTGTTAGAAAGGGTTGCGCATGGAGGTGTTGTTTGCTAATGGGAAAGTCTGCGTGGGGTGAAACAACCACACTGTCCATATTACAGCCATGTCATGGAGTGAAGGAAGGAGTTCTGAAAAGTGTCAGAAAGTGCCTGTTTCCTCATTTTCACCTGTCAGTGCAGTTCCTGCTAAGTGGAGTTACAGCTGTGCAAAAGAAAAGTGTGTGTGATGATGCCCAGCAAACCACCAAGGTCTTTAAACCCAAAGAGCTGGACTAGTGCTCGTAGCCTTGAGACCACCCTCTCTTTCCTGTGTATAGACTGAGCAAAGAGTGGCAGCTGCACTAAATTCTTCACCTGGGGCCATGGCCAAGTTTACTCATGGTGTCACAGAGTCCGAATGAACTGCCATTACCTAACAGCACCATGTCCAAAGTATTTAGAATCACAGAATTGTAGAACATTGTTCTGAGTTGAAAAGGATCCACAAGGATCATGGAGTCCAATTTCTGATGCTGCACAGGACACCCCGAGAGTCACACCATGTTCCTGGGAGCATTGTCCAAACACTTCTTGAACTCTGGCAGGCTTGGGGCTGTGACCAGTTCCCTGGGGAGCCTGTTGCAGTGCCCAGCCACCCTCTGGGTGAAGAACCTTTCTCTAATATCCAACCTAAATCTCCCCTGACACAACTTCAGGCCGTTCCCTTGGGTCCTGTCACTGGTCATGAGAGTGAAGAGATCAGTGCCCAACCCTCCCATTCCCTTCACGAGGAAGTTGTAGACTGCAGTGGGGTCTCCCCTCAGTCTTCTTCAGGCTGAACAGACCAAGTGACCTCAGCTGCTCCTCACATAGTTCCCCTTGAGACCCTTGATGATATTCATGGTCCTCCTTTAGGTGCTCTCTAACAGCTTAATGTCTTTTTTATATTGTGGTGCCCGAAACTGCACACAAACTGCAAAACAGCTCTAATAATTCAAAATTACCTGCTTTAGCCATTGAGCTACAATCAGAGCAGGAAAGGCATCTCTTGAGCAAAAGGCTTTTTGGGAAGTTGCAGGCAATCTGAGGCCATTTACTTGCCTTACAGAGACTACCATGTAGCTGTCAGCTCACTGAAGTTGTAATTGGCACCAGCCTTGGACTGCATCTGTTAATAAACTAGAACATTGCCCACCTTTGAAAGACATGCTCAAGTAAATGGTTTACTCTAACTTTACCCATAGCTTTCTATAATATATGACAGATCTGTATAAAGCAAAGATGTGGGGAAAATGTGAAAAGGAGAACATGGTTTATGATAGGATTGTCACCAGTCTCTGCTATGTGCAGAACAATGCAGAAAACTTAAAGTAAACTATGTAATGGAAGGGAAGTATAAAATTAAATCAACCTGGAAATCTTACTTTTAGGAGCAAGATCTAAAAAACGTACAGGTGTGATAGCCTACTGTATTCTGTCTTGGACACTGGTTAAAATAAAGTTAAGCCACGTGGTTGTAACCCACAAGGTTAGGGGAAAGGCCAAGTTTGTTCTCACGTGTAAATTTTCTTCCTTCTGTTACTGTCGGTCATCCAGTTTTACAGAAGATACCTAAAATAAATCACATGAATTAATATGTCCTAATGTGCCTGTTCCCTGACTGGGAATAGGTTGATACTTCTACTATCAATGTTGAAATTTGGTGAAATAAATCCCACCCTAGCAATCTACAGATGGACACCCAGGCAGTGGCAGAACCAGATCAGCACACCACTGCTGGCAATACTGACTGTAACTTCTCTGCCACATGTTCCCTCTCTCTCTCTCTCTCTTTCTCTCTCTCTTAAATGAGTAAGTAGCTAAAAGCGCTCTGAACTCTGTAAAGGAAATCATGTTATTGGTTACACTCTCTCAAGATCGGGATTAGGTTTTGTATGAGGAGTTGGCATTTTCCAGGGCGTGACTTTATCATATTATGGGGATTTCTCTATTTGCAGGTGAATATGCTGGGACCTGAGCACGAGTTCCCTATTAGGTTTTTGAACTTAAAAAAAAATCTGGATTTGATTTTAACCTGGTAAGTGTAGAAGGCAACTTCTATGATCCCAGAGTGGCAGAGTTCATTATTCTTTAGAGGGAAAAGAAGAAGTACAGAAAATGAGGGATTTTGAGAGCAAAACTTTAAATACAGATCTGCAATTTGGAATCTGAGAGGAACCAAAACTAAAGAAAAAGTATTTAAGGCAGGCTATCAGCTTCCTGGACAGAAGATAAGAATGATACTGGCTCAAGGGATCCAAATGTGAAATGTAGGAGGAGGACAGGAACAGTAGTTAAGTTAAAATTTATGTTAATTTCTGTCACAAGAAGGAAGCATATAGAAAATGGATAGAAAATTAGATCCATGAGGACAAATAAAAGGAATAAAATGGAAATACAGGAATAGATACAAAATTATACTATTAGCAAGGGGTGTCAAGGGTGATGTGAAGTGATTCATCAGCACAATACTGATGAGAAAGAATAAGAAAAACATTGGTCTGCTGTATAGAAAAGAGGAAGAGCTCTCAAAAATTATTCCAACAAGGCTGAAATGTGTAATGGCTTTTTCTGTATCAGTCTTCTGAAAAGGTCAGCTCTGAACCAATGTGTGGTGCAATTAACACTTGTAAGAAAGGGGAAAGTAAAAGATCGGGTTAGAATTCCTATATCTGTCAGATATTTTTAAATCATTTAAGCTAAGTCAACTGCATTCTAGAATATTCAAAGAAAGTACTAAAGCAATAATGAGCACCTTGGCAATTCATAGAAGAGTTTGGAATTCCAGGCAACTTAAAATGACAGACATTTTGCCAGTCTTTAAAAAGGAATGATGACAGGAAGAAATTAAAAAAGAATGGGTTTAAATTGCAACAAAGAAATTTCAGGTTGTATATGAGGAAAAGTGTTCTAAATGAAGTGAAGCAATTGTGCACTCTCCCTAGGAATGACATAGAGACTTCATCACCAGAGTCCTTTACAGTCAAGTTAACCAGACACTCCACAAGAATTATGCCAGAATCCTTAATTCCCTCATTGTTCAGTGAATGGATGAGATGACCTTTTTCTGCCTCTGCCAGGGCTTTTTTCCCCAGGTTCTGTGATAGTATGTACTCATTATTCCTGTTATCCAAAAAAAAAAAAAAAAAGGCCAGGTGTTAATCACACTGCATATAGAGTCTTGTTCTTTGGCAATTTTTAACTTGTATTTTTAGGGTGCAGATAAAAAGAATTTTTTGACAAATTTACACCAAACTTCTTAGATTTTTTTTTAAAACCTTCAAGAAAAAACCAACATTTTAATATTAAGGCTTTGAGGCGTGCAATTATGCTACCCTGCATATGTCTCAAATTAAATAAGCTTTACACCAGTCTAAAATAGAACTGATCATGGAGAATCGCTTACATAAGTAAAGCAGTGAAATCAGATATAACAATATCTTTACTGCTGCTGGAATGAAAAAACCCCCAACCAACTGGATGGAAAAATAGTCATTGAGAAAACCAGCTAAAAATAAGCAGAACATTACTTTGAAGATCTTGGTCCCACGAGGAGTTAAGTACTTTGCTGGAAGTCTCTGTTTTGGCGGCTGTACCTCCTGCTTGTGTTTGATATACCGGTATGACTTGGAGACAAAGAGCATGAGGAAAGTACAGTTATTGTCCGTGTTTTGCACGAAACGCTGCTGAAAATGGAATGTGCTCCTTCGGGTGACATGCAGAAGGGACCATGTAGGAGCCCTGTGTGTGTCAAGGAAATGTTGCCAGTTCTCTGGATGGACATGGGAAGGAGCCTCCATCCCCAGGCTATTGCACCTCAGCCCTTTGCAGAAACGTGAGGAGATCAGGGCCTTTGCAGCTCCCTGGCAGACTGGGCATACAAACACCCTGCTGAGGAAAGCTCCAGGAGGTGTTGCCTTCCTCCAGATGGGCCAGCTGGAGAATGCATCCATTCCCCAGCCAGGCCACTCTCCAGCCTACTCACCTCATGGACTGCTAGCCCTGCTATTACTCTAATACTTCTGCCTAATATTTACTTCTAAGGCATCTCTAATTGTCCAAGCCAGAAGTTTCCTGAGGAGCCTGCTGCAGGCTGAGCTGGAGATCAGTTCTATGGACTGTAGCACTCAGCATGTAAGGCTTTTCTCACTAGAGTGGTGACACAAGTTTTCCTATTTCCTGGAGGAAAAATTGCTTTTTTAGTTGAAAACAGAAGACTAATTAGGACTGAGAAGATTAGACATGCTATGAAGTGGGATAAGTTGGATGGAGAAAAGAAAAACACTTATTTAAACAAATTACTTGCTGGTTACGGGAGCAGTCTTAATCCATCCTGAGAATGAATTCTAGGTTAAAGNAACCCACATAGACAATGAGGGAGAAATTTGTTCTAAATTATATCATAAATGCTGGGAGAAGGCTTGCAAACTTAAATCCCAGTATTAGCTGACTGTCTTAACTGAGTTTTAGAACAGTTTGGTCAAGATATAAAATAATGAAAATAAAGGCTTTGTTACTATTTATGTTTACTCATGTATAGTACTCTTTGTCCACTAGAATTATTTCTGCTGTTAAAGTTTCAGGTGACTGGTTTACCAACAGTTAATATATTAAAGCTTTTTCGGCACCTTAAAAATACTTAAAACCAGAATTGTTTCAATATTAAAAATGAAAAAAAAAGAACTTTTGTAGCTAAATAGTGAAATATTATTCTATAATTTAAATTGCCAGGAAAAATATTTATTACTGTTACACATAGATTTTTATAGCATTCATGAGACTTCACTGTTCCTTTGATTTCACACTGCCATCCCTGAAGGCAGAATATGGCTCATGGAAGTGATTCAGACTTCTTGACAATTCAATATATCAGTAGGTGCTGTTGATTGCAAATATAGCCCAAGCTTTTTGCAACCTCAAACCAGTTTTGAGTTTGAGGTGGTTTTGTTCTCACAGTGAGAATATTAATAAGACCCTAAATGTGATTTTATTCACACAGAACTAATCATGCCTATTTTAAGTGTGACTGTTTTTAACAGAAAGCAGTTCTGCTGAGAATCTGATAGTTATCAGTTATTAGAAAACTAAAGATGTGGAAAGTATACATTCCTTCAGTAAAAATGTAACATTGTTAAAAAAACCCAAACTGAGTAGCAAAACATTGAATTTAAAAGTACTAAAAGTAGGTGCAGACTTAAACCAGTTTCCTCTTTTAAACATTTATTTGCACCCATTTTGTACTTTTCTGCAAGACTCTCTGCAGTAATTAGTCAGAGCCTCACAGCAACAGCTGTCCAGCCTTCTTGCTAAAATAGACTGTGTCCTCATGTACATCTGTGCTAGTGATTCTCTCCTTCATACCTGACTGTAGGGACAGCTGAGCTTTGTTGATTCTCTCTGGTAGAGGACAGTGCCTACCAAACGGGCAGGATACTGAGTTCCATGTATTTATGCACACACATGAGGTTATTTATATAGTTAAGCTCAAAAATCTTGAACAACTTAGAGCAAAACCAGCATGTTCCATGAATGGCATGGAAATTAAGGAAATATTATAGTCCAGTTAGAGGCAGAAATATTTTTTTCTGAAATTATTTCCATAATATATAAATAGGATAGTGCTGTTAGAGTAAAATCTTCTCTATATATGCAACTTTTCTTTCATACTGCAGAATAATTCC